>VZUI01028127.1:0-33041 GCA_013401135.1 Cettia cetti
GCCGCGGGCGGACGGGCCCGGGAGCCGGGGGAACCCTCTCCGCCCGCGCCCCGCTCCCCCTCCCACGGGCCGGCCTCGTCCCCGCTCCCCTGCGCCTCGGCCCCGGCCCAGGCCCGGCGGCGCCCTCACCTCGTTGAGCTGTCTCTCGGCGGCTTCGCGCAGCGCCGGGTCCATGGTGCCGCGCAGGGCCTCGATGATGCCGCTGGGGTCCATGGCGGGGGCAGCGCGGGGGGCAGGGGCAGGGGCCGGGGCCGCGCCGAGCGCACATGGACCCGCCGCCTCCAGCGGCCGCCGGCGCGAAAGGAAGGGAGAGCGCCAAGAGCCCGGATAGAGCTGCCCCCGCCGCCGACGGCAGCGACGCCCCTTCCGCCGCACGGCCCGCCCCGCCCCGGCGCGGGGCGCCCCGGGAGATGCAGTCCGGCCACACCGCACGGGGAGACGCGCTCGGGTACGGCCGGGCACCGACACCGGGGAAACGCGCTCGGGTACGGCCGGGCACCGACACCCGGGAGACTCGCTCGGGTATGGCCGGACACCGACCCGGGAGACGCGCTCGGGTACGGCCGGGCACCGACACCGGGGAAACGCCCTCGGGTGCGGGCGGGCACCGACACCGGGGAAACGCGCTCGGGTGCGGGCGGGCACCGACACCGGGGAGAAGCGGGATACGCGGTCTCGGCCCTCACAAGCCCCCTCGGGAGCTCGGCCCCGCTCACGGGAGTCGCGGTCCGGCTCCGCTCCGAGCTCCTCGGCCGAGCCAATGTTGTGAGGGATCCGTTGTTTTAGCGAAAATCCCTCCCTTTCCCCCCGTTTTCGGAATGACTCGTGTAGCCCAGCGAGGAAGGAAGGAAGGGTGCATCATGGGTTTGCCTTATAGTGGGCACGGGGTGCTTTCCCTGCTGGGTTTTAGGGTGATGGGAAAAAAAGAGGATAACGAAAATCCTGAAGATGTGTCAAAGTTTTGTCAGAAAATCAATATAAACAGAGCTATCGCTCGTGAAAGGTCTAGGAAATGTGTCTTAGGAGGAGCGGCTGAGGGAGCTGGGGGTGTTTAGCCTGGAGGAAAGGAGGCTCCAGAGGGACCCCATCACTCTATGGCTCCCTGAAAGGAGGCTGTGGCCAGCTGAGGGCCCGTCTCTCCTGCTGTGCCTGCAGAGCATCCCAGGAAACGGCCTTAAGATGAGACAGGGAAGATTCAGATTAGATGTTAGGGAAAAAATTTACCGTCGGGGTGGTCAGTCAGTAGGTTCTTGCTCGCCTTCAAGAGGCATCTGAAACTGGTGCTGGGTGATGTGGGTTACTGGGTTAGGGGTTACAGGGGCAGTGCTGGGTTGGACGGGTTGATCCTGAAGGTCTCTTCCAACCATGACAATTCCATGATTCAATGATTCCGGAGGCCTTGGCTCAGTCACAGAGTCATAACTGAACTGCTTAACTTGGTCCTCTGTAAGTCACTTCTGTCGGCTTCATCCTACAAGCATTTGAGCACTGAAGTTATTTCACTTCCATGAATAGTCATGATAAAATGAGCAATGCTATATTTAAGTTAGTGAGTTGTAAAATTTAATTGCCACTATATAGTCATTCACTGTCATGCTTTCATTTGGGGGATGGCATGCACTGATGTACTTGAAATTTTGGGAGTTACTTTTATGAGGGGAATTTATTGAGCAATCAGATAAAACCATGAAGAAAAAAAATTTCACAAACACCTCGTCCTGGAATGACTGAAATGAAGTCACATATCAAAGAGAAATGCAGAAATGCAAATACAGAAAATAACAAAATTTAAAAGTGATACAATTTAGAAAGTTGATAAAGTGCACTCTCTTTACAGTTAAGTTAAACAGTTTCAGGAAATCTAGGCTTATCTAGAATGTCTTTGCTTATATGGAACAGCATAACAGGTTTGCTTTTGTATATAATTTTCCCAAATTAATGATTTTTTCCATGATTATTGCTGAATTAAAAGCTGGATTTCTCAGTTTCTTGTGCTACTGGTTTGTTGGGTTTTTTTGTTTGTTTGTTTTTTACATAATGCTGAAAATTGTGATTTACACTTACATGTAGCTTTTTCTTATTACAAGTGTGAAAATGAGCAACTAATTTACGAAACTAAACTGTGAAGCAGTAATGAATGTCTGCCTTTCTCAGTAAGCACAGGAGACATATGGGCCCAGATGACCCAAGTGGCAATGTGGCATAATTTTGGGACATGATGTCATATGCTGCTCTTTTGAGTTGCCCAGATCTGCGGTCATACTCCAATTCTAGATGTTACCCAAAATGTTAAAAAAAAAAAAAAAAGTGAAATACTGTAGATTCAATACCATTGCAAAATGCTGCAACGAAGTCTTTTCCCTGCTTTTGTGTCACTGTACGGATGACAAGATCAAATCTCAGTGTTCTTGGTATCAAAGGAGCGAAGCAATAATGCCCCAGCCAGGGCACTTGTTCGGCGTTAGATTTGTTTCTTTTTTACTTAGAGGATTTTTTTTTCCCCCCCGTAAGTTGCTAGGAAATTAACTACTGGGTACTTATGGGTACTTAAGCAAAACCAAAAGTGGCCAGAGGGGAGGAGCTGTAGCACCTCTTTTTTCTCTGGGAGGGGAAAGATACCCGAGTGTTTGGGGGCAGGTGAAGGCGGGGGCTGGGGGCGGCTGCTCTCTCTCGCTCTTGGCATCGGAGGAAGCAGGGTGAAGCTGTTTTTTAGTGCGGGGAGAATTCACAGTCACCACCCAAGTCCAGTCCTAGGGACCTACCACCTTCTGCTCGTGTGTCCGGGAATTGGCCTTCTCCCGGCCTGCTGGAGCGGGGCCGCCGCTGGCCCGTCCCCGCCCTTTCTCGGGCCCTGCTCTGGGTTTTCGCTACGCGGCAGCCCCGCCGGGACATTCCCCGCACAGTTCCAGCTACCACTGCAGAGCTTCTCATACATCTCATCAGCAGCCCGGGGTTCCTGCTCGTTCCTGCCGTTCCAGCTTGGCGCTCCTCAGAGTCCTGCCTCTCCTCCATCCCTTCCCGTCTCGGCCGAGAAGGCCGTCACGACGCTCCTGGTTCTGTTTTGTTGTTAATGCCAGAGTTATCGTTCTTTGTTTGCCTTGTTATACATACTAGTTATTGTTATTCCTACCCCTCATATCCTTCTTACCTGAGAACCTCTTAATTTCAGAATTATAATCATTTAGAGAGAGGGGGTTTACATTCTCCATTCCAAGGGAGGCTTCTGCTCTTCCCTAACAGACACCTGTCTTTCAAACTACGACAGTGCTAAGCTGATCCAACAACTTATGAAACAGAATATATCTTCTCTAAAAATAATAAAAGAAAAATAAGTACTTCAAAGGGCAGAGAGCTCGTGATGTGCTGGTTGTGCATAATGCTGTGTGTCAGATGTACAGATGTGAAATGCTGCAAAGACAAGCACTATGGGATGGGAGCCATCGTCAGCAAAGGTGCTGTGGCTCTGGAAGCACGTGCCAGAGGTGTTCCTGTTCGGATACAAAAGCGAGGAGGAAAAAAAAAAAAGAAAAAAAAAGGTGCAAAAGAATGTGTAAGCAGTTGTCCACCCTGAGTACTCTGAGGAAGGAAACCTTGCATGTCCAGAAATGTTTGCATTATCCAGGACATTTGCACTGGCTTTTTTGCTTGCCCAGAAGTAATAACAATAGCTAACTTCACCACAGGACTAATTGCATGAATTACTCATGGAAAACAATAAATGCAGGGTTCAGTCAAGATGGGCATCTTATGCTGACAGGAAGCCAAATTTAAAAGGAAACATCCATGAGGTTAAGAAAGATTTTCTCACAAATCTGAACAATTTGTTGGTGGATTACATTTGCCGTGGGTAGTTTAGTGTTAGAGAGAGATGAAATAGTAAAGCTGGATGAAAACTGGCACACCAGCAGTTTGAGTGGAGCAACCTAAGAGGTGGCAAATAACTTCAAATTACAAGGGACTGGTGAGTGGCCATCACGCTTAACACTGAAATTTTGATTAAATAAACATACTCACTTCCATCAGATACTTTATTTGAGCAGTATTAGCAGGACAAAAGAGACTTTAGCACACTATCACAGCACAGCAATTAATGAGGACTTTGGCCTTTAGCGAACAAAGGGGACGTGAATAAATATCTTGCAAGATGCAACAGATGAGTTGATAGAAAAATTTAATTTTGAAGTCAGATTTCAAATCACAAGAGCTAACATTGGAAAGAAGTGTGTCCTTTAGCCAGATAAGCCTCATCAAATTCTTGGTCTCAGAATAGAAAAGAAAAAGTGTACGTGCTGCAGGGATTAGCTGCCCAGAACTGTTCTCTGCTGTGTAGGAATGCTTTTGGACAACCTCAAGCTGCTGTGGGAGAAGGAGCCTCTCAAATTATCTCTGAAAGGGCGGTGTGGTATTGCACAGGCCTCAAACATTGGATGCAAATCGGTCTCAATTACTCCTGAAGATAAACATGCTCTCCTAGACTTCCGTCTTGGGGTTTGCAGTCATGTGTACTTTCCCTGGAAAGCTGGAACAATAACAAAGACAATGTTTGTCAGCTTTACTAAAGTAATGTGCTCCTTGGAGCTGACTGTGGAGTACTTCTTAGCCTGTGTGCCTTTCTGGGGTACCATTCTCTACTGTCAGTGAAAAGCCAGAAATCACATATAAAGACAACACAGCTATCAAAGATCACCACGTTTGGGTGCATTTACCAGATGTTGCTAAAGAATTATGCATAAATTTTTATGCCATCTACATATTCAAAAAAAAAACAACAACAAAACAAACCCAAAGACAGTAACTGATAAATGCTGCTATCAGCTGTTCTGTGCTGGAGCAGATTTGACAGCAGCCAAATTAACTCCAGCTATGCAGAGTGTATTCCTGCATCAACAGCATTCCAAATGTCAACCCAGGATTTGGAAAAAAAAAAACCAACTTGCACATGACGGTAACATAACCAGTCCTACAGATCCAAAGGGAGTTTGGACAGGAATGAGTGGATGAATCACCAGCACCCAAAGTTGTCATGGAACTACTTTTACTAAATAAAAGATTGCAGCAGGAAGAGAAAGGTATGCACAGAAATACTGTGCTGACATGCAAAGTTTGGAAAGGACTATTTATATTAACCTTCTAGAAAAGATGAAATAGGATTAAAATATGAAATTACGAAATGAAACATGCTAGTCAACATATTTTGGTGTAAAATCATCAAGCAAAGGTGATTGATTGAGGAGTTCTCTGGTTTGGCTGTGGAAACAGTACAAAATAAGTACCTTTCTTTGCTTTAAAATACCATAGTAGGCTATGACCCTGAGCACACACTGCAGGGCTTGAGGACTGGCTAAATTACAATTCTTAGTTAAAAAGTGATATGTCAGGAGTGTTTATTTAAGGGGCCAATTTCTACTGGACTTCTACTGACACCACTAGCAGACTGTATTTGATACTTTAGGCAGTTTTGAAATAAATACAAAAATCACTGCTGATCATTGGAATGACATAAGATTAGTAAAACAATCGTATGGGGATGGGACAAGAGCGTAACTTGAAAAAGAAACAGAAATGCACTTTAACACACAAACCTGAAGTCATGCATAGAAGAACAGAAGATGAAAGATGGAAGGATCATCATGGGCATGCAGGTTGGCATGAGCTCCCCGCAGGATGTTGTGGCACAACCACAATCTTAGAGTTGAAAACAGGTATCTGAAGAGGGGGAGTGGGGAAGTGGTTTGTTCCTCCCTCTGGGGGGGAGAGACGATGTTCCATTACACCAGCATTTATGGTTTTTAAGTATTTACAAATTGCAATGCATGAAATACCCCCAAAAGTTGTTTGAGATGAAGAATTTATTCTCCTTATCTGTATGAGACCTACTTGAAATGTCCAGTTAAGTTTAAGACAAAAATTGTGAGGAATGTTTGTTGCTGTTTGCCACTACAATTGTGCTGAGGTGAAACAGAGATTTAGGAGGCAGAGTAAGGGTGGTTCCTTGCAGAGTCCCTGATCTGGGGCTGGCTCTAGCCAAGGGAGCAGGATGCCACTGCATGCCCAGCTCATGGTTTCACAGCTCCCTTTAATCAGCTCAAGTCAGCTGAGAGTTGGCCCTAAGAACTTGGCTGAAATTTCTTCAGAATTTTGTTCAGTGAGGAAGGCACTACGTTCCTTTGTGTAGCCATGAGCTCAATAGTTGCTCAATAGTTGCTTCACCCCACCAAAACCCCAGGAGCCATTCCCACCCCCTCCAGCCAGATGGCAAGGCTGGAGCAGATGCTAAACCCCGTATCCAAACAGGTTTCCCAGGGGACAGATGCTGGAAACAAGATTCAGCCATTAGCTGGTTGAAGTGTCTGCAAGTGGAACAGCAGAAGCAGCAATGCTGAGATGGAGCAACAAAAAAACAGCTGCTCTAATAGAAGCCAGGGACTTTAAGGTCCTGAGTAAATGTCAAGGAGGTTGAATTTTCTTAGAGCTTTAGATGATTGGTTGATTAAAAAAATTAAAAACACCCCAAGAAACAAAACCAGGAAATACAAAAATGACTGATGTATGATTCTTCTGAGATCAGAAAAACTGGACATCTTGTTAATAAACATCTCTTCAAAGATGCAGGAGTCCATCATCAGTACTTACTTTTATCAGTTAACTCTGGGCAGCAAGGTGAGGAAAAAGAGAAAGATCAGGAAGACAATAGTGAGTACTGAACATCTCTTTAGTGAATAAAGTTGTAAGAGGAACAAATGTCTAACAGGTGAAACTAGAGGGTCACAGAAAAAAATTCCCAGTGGCATTAACTGGTACTTTCTTTTCTCTAAGTGAGACTAGGTGCAGTTCTGGAAGATATATTTTAGTGAAAACAAAAATGCTGTGCTTCAGTCAAACCAACACGATTAGGGCTTTAATAAAAAAGTGCATAAAACTTCAACAGGATGTTGGACTAGATGATGTGATGCTGAACTGCACAGTGTTTTTGGGTTTGCTGTTTGCTGTCAGGTTAGATCAATCTGCTCCTGAAGGCTCGGTTTGCATTGTGTGGAAGGAAGTCCAGCTAATCCAGCCCACAACCTGCTTCAGGCCCTGAGTGACAGACAGACAGAGGAGCAAGAATGTCTGTAACCTAAGGCAGTTTCACCTCCTCCTCCTCCCTCTTGCTCTGTTTTCCACCCTGTATATTTATATTTCATGGCCCTGAGGGAAAATGCCACTTACAGGGCTGCAGAATGGTGGATTGGTGACACCCTGGAGAGATAAGCAGCAGACAGCAACTGGTATTTGTGGCGTTAAGATGACACTGTTCATGCTTTTTTTCACATTTTTGATACAGTTGCAGGGGCACAGAAGTTACAAAAGCATCAATGGATCTGGCTATACTATTGTGAAATGAAAACTCCTGCTGAGGATCACAGAATTACAGTATTACCTCAGGATTATGCCTGTGATCATGATGTTCTCCAAGAATATCTCTTCATATGCATTATGGGAGTTCGTTTTTGCAAGGAAACAAGTATGCCCTTTCCTTACTGTTTCTTAAATAGGACCCCAAGCTTATTTATTTTTCATGATTGTTCCTCAGATGGACAGCTGTGAATCTAATGCAATGTTGACTTTACATTTTGAGGAAGCAAATGTAAAGAAAATTTTAGTATAAGGGTTGTATATCTATGAATTAGTGTGCAAGCAGATGCTGATTTTTAAAAGCTTTCTAATACAGTTTTTACAGCCAGGATGCAACAATAAACTGGATTTGTTCAGAAAGAATTGTGAAAATACTCAAGCTTTGAACAGGTAAAAATTTCCAGAACTTCCCAAGAGTAAAAATATATTTAAGCTATAACTTTAATTGTATAATTATATATATGTGTGAGGCTTATGCAAGCTATATGTACATTTATCAAGCTATAATATTTCATTCAATTTAATAAGACAGAGAGTTCTGTTTAGAGTCATTTTAGTCTTTATAATCCTATCCTGTTTCCATTTAGATTGATTCAATAACGAGTACAGTAGAACAGGACCAGGATTTTATTATATTAAAAATTCACTCAGAATAAATTGTCAGCACTTAGGGAGAGCTTTTTATAAGCAAGGAACTACAGGCACACATTAAGAATTTCAGTAATTTAGTAACACAGCATTCAGTTTGTGAACTCACGCCAGTCACACAATTCCAGGCAGTCCCCTCCAGGACACATCTGTGTTTGGGAAGTGTGCCAGCCTGGCTCCTCAGGAGCCTGTGAAGCATTTCACATCAGTAAAAATGATTGATCTCTAGTGATGACCACAGTCTTAACTGTACATTTGGGATTTATTATAGATTTATTCTAAAAGAGAAAACACAATTTGGTTGTGCTGGGGTACATTATTCCTTTTTCTTACTTTTCCATCTTTTCTCATCTGCCTTTGTCTCTGTGCTTTCTAAACTTGAGGAGACAAAGCAAAGTCCTCAGAGAGCAAAATTTCTGGATTTCTGCATAACACAGGGGGATAGAAAGGGAGTCTTTTATGCAGGAAAAACTTAAAACCACTTTGGTTGCTTTGCAGACTATACAGCTGAGGTAATCACAACTGTGTTAGCAGAAGAGGTGAAGAATTGGAGCTACAGAGCCAAGTGTGTTTCTTGGGTCTGGCTGCAAAGAGAGGAGACTGACTGAGTCAGGGTGAATTCTGCCTGCTCAAGAGGAAGCTCAGTAAAGGCAGGCATCAAAGAAAGACCCAGGGACACACAAGGAAGTGCTCACCGCTCACTGGGAGAAAGGCTGAGATGAGATACAGAGTTTGTGAGCAGCAAATAAGCCAGTAAGTTTATATAAACGTACTAAAAACCCCCATGCTTTCCTCTTTGATTCCTGATTCACTAAGTGAATCACAGCTTTTGATACGTTTTTAAAATAAATAACATTTCATAAAACTACCTTAATTTTTCATGAAATGACTTTGCTATTAGGAATATTTCTATACATCATAAGTCTTAGATAGCTGTTTATGATAAAGGAGTCAAAAATAACAAAATTAGGGTTGATGAACATGGAGATATCCTAGACAAGGCAAATATAAATAGCAGAATTTGAGTGTATTAAAAATACATTTTTATGAAATGAAATTATTTTCATTTTCTTTTACTTGTATTTAAGGGGTTATCAGATTAGCACTTTTATTGGGACACTCATAGTTTTTATACCTTGCAAAGCTTTACAATCCAGTATTGCTGTCTAAAAGAGTTTAATATGTTTTCTGTCTGGTTATATTGTTTTAAATAACAAAAGCATTTATAAAGCTGGAATGTGCTAACATAGGACTTATACTGACCTGTGTGTAAATTGCTAAAGAAATACAGACATGAAAACATGCAATGAAATTGATAATACTCCACTTCAGCTGAAACACAGTCTGTGCTTCCTGCACCACTATTTTTTTATGCAGAGCAAGGTGCAACAGCAAGAGTAGCTGCTCACAAATCCACACTCCTGTGGCTTCCAGGCTCTTGGTAGCCAACAGCTGGATTAAAATTCCAGTAGCTGCAGCAGCAAGGCAAGGCAGGAAACACCAGAAACATATTGCCAGTGCCCATGTCTTTGTCTGAACAAGACTCTGTCTTTTCCAGGTGTTTTGTGAAGTAGCAAAGTGGAAAATACTTGCCCCTCATTTCACCTTTGGAAGGCACATGGACAATGCAAGCAGGACAAGAGCATGCTCTCAGGATAGCAAGGAGCTTTGTCAGCTTCCTCTGAGTGCTCCTCGTAATCCTTGGCCCCTGCTTGCCAGCATCCTGCTGTTCCACTCCTGCCCTTTCCTGAGCTGAAAGGATTCCTCAATTCAGAATGTGAAATGAATTTTCATTCATGTTCTGCCAGGTTGGCAAGGTGAAATAATTAATTGCTGTAGCTAAATCAAGGTTAGAGTTTATTAAAGCATTTGGATGATATTGTATTACAGCAAGTAATTCCACACAAAAAAGTAAACATACTGATTCAACTACAGTAAGGATTTCTACAGAATAATGGCACACCAGCTTCTTGTGGTTATTATAACCCCACTTATCAGTCTTCCTGTGGATTCCTTTTATTTTCTCCATGTTAGTCTTGCTCATTCAGAACTGATTATACCATATTAAAAATGTTGTACCAGTTAATAATGTCTTACTCAAGCACCTGACATTTCTTTTCTGCAGTCACTTTTTTTTAGCCAATTTCGCAGCAGGGAACAGGCCAAAAAGCTGATCCTGTGGTTTATCCATAGGCAAAAGAGAACTCCTATTTCATGCAGTATAAAACATGCAGATTTCTTTATTGATATTTGTAGATCTGGATTTTTGCATTCAGTCAAGGTATCTGACAGGAAACTTGTCTAGGACTGGGTGCATAATGTTCAAAATTGAAACAAAGAGGCTTCCTCCACAGAACTGCCTTAGGTGGAAAGAGTCCATTCTTGTCAGACTATCCCCATTTAATCTCTAACCCTGACTAACAACTGACTTTGTGATGCTCATTTATTATGATAGTAAGTGCTATCAGTCATATTATAGCTTTTTCATTTAATTTAATAATTTCCCATAGGAATACACATACAGCAAATCATTCCTCAGAACATTGGCAGCTTTTCTAAAATGTTTCAATTAAATCACACTTTGACCCTTATGAAACTGCTCTGAATTTTAATTATTTTCCATTGCAGACTTAATGATGACCTGAATATATTTCTGGAAAACTAACTAAGGGTGTGGCTGCATACAGCAAGAGTTTGTTCCTTGTTATTGGCCCACTCTTTATGGTTGCTTGCTGCAAGCACTTAGACCTTAGAGGCCAGATCAGGACAAACTCTGAGCACTCTCACTGCAGACATTTTGTACCTCACAAAAAAAAGCAGCCTAGATGAAAATAAGGCCTGACATTTGCACATATTATGATTAGACCATGCATTCTTTTATTGTCAATTATGAAACACATTGAAACAGGGAATAAACTCTTTCCTTCTAGTTTCAAATGCAATTCATGCAATTTATCTGAAAGTTGCAGAGAGTCCTTCAGAAGTATGGGAAAGGTAAATTCTAAACTTTTTCTCTGGAAGTTTCATATTATCTGAACACACTTCCCCATCTTCCTTTCCCCATCAGAATTGTTCCACATTTTCTTCCTCAATCAAGTGTCTATCCTGTCACTTTTTTCCCAAATATTTTCTGGTCTGCACTTCCAAAGTTCCTATTTTTTTTTTCCTCTCTTACTCCTTAAAGATAGAACCATTTTTCAATCAAAAGCAAGGATCCTCCTCAGCAACAAAAGCAATTGTGTTTGTGAGTGCAAGCAGTGAATGACCTACTGCTGTAATTTCGGGTTCATTGATGATAAGAAGAGATTCAGAAGCAACATGAAAAGCATCAGCACTTAAAACTGTCAATTTTGGAAGAAGGTTGATTAAACCAGTACCCCTGACTTTTCTCATCTAGCTTCTTTCTTAATATTAGGGCAAATTAAAAATAAAAGGAAGGTTTCTGTATCACAGTGCAAACTGCTTAGCCTACTTACAGTCAACAAACAAAATGCAGAAAGGAAATGTCAATAGACAGTTGCAATGATATTTTTAAGAACCTAGCAGCAAGAGGAGATCATTCAGGTCCTGATGAGTTCCAGCAGGAGGTTGCACTTGTGCCTTTTTGAGGACAGTAGAAAAAGAAGCTTAAAAACCACTTGATTGCATTCTGCAGCATCAATTTCTGTCATTATTCCAGCAGATCAGACGTCAAACCTCCACAGCCCAGCATGTGTTCAACACTGGGAGGTGGCCTGAAGCTGATTGTCCAGACCAACAATCTTTGGTTTAACTGAGCTGAAACTTCAATTCCACATTTGTAGAAGCAGAATCTGTAACAGCATCTAAAGAAAAATTAACAAGGGGCTTTGATCAGATTATAGGTGGTGTTTTTATCAGCACAGAATAACTTACATGTGGAAACCTTTGCTCTCCAGATATGTCCAGCTACATCGCTGCTATAGATTAGAAGGAATCCTTGAAGGAAACTATTCCTTTTAGCAGGAATGTTTGAATTTTTATCTATGTTACTATAAACTCAGCTTCAGACAGGGTCTAAATCTGATCATTTAACTTAATCCTACCCTAGCATTATATATGAATCACGGCTAATGGGTGTAGCTCTGGGATAAGGGCTTGTGCACTCTCTACACAGAAATTTACGACTGTGATCATTATCACAAGCAATAAACACCAGCTTATAAATACCTCAGCTGCAGAGCAGAGCTGCATGGCTGAAGTCTGTGCAGCTGCTTTAGAGTCAAGCAAGGGCTCTCCCTGCAGCTCCACATCCCACTCTCCTCTCCTGCTGCCTCTCTTTTGGCCTCCCCATCACGCTCTGTTCTGCTCTGCTCTGTGTGGGCTCTGCTGTGCTCCACAGGTACTCCCAAGAGCTTGGAAGGAGACTCTGAGCTAGAATAAGGTGTCAGGAATATTTTCTTGCTTTGGAAATATTTTTGCTTCCCTTGCTATCTGTCTTAAAGAGTTGACATTGTCTGAATTCTTGAACATATTTGATGCCTGAGCCCATTCCCAGAACTCAGATGCTGTAGGTTGCTCTAAAAGCTGGGATGAGGAGAGGGAGGTGGAGTTTTTTATCCCTCCTTCCATTACAAACACTAAATTGGTTATTGCTGCCAGGAGGACACCTGAGATTCTTTGTACTGTGATGAGAACTCCCTCTTTTATAGTTTTTTAAGTAAGAGGTTTGACTTTTTAAAGAAAGTGCTTTTCCAAGAGAAAAAAAAAATAGAATTAGAAGTAAGGTCTCTGAAGGCTGGAACTGCATTTAAGGAACCTGACAGAGCTTTCATGTTTCTCAGTTGGGGTGGCATAAGCTTATTACAGGGTATGTTTCATTCTTAATTTGCAGGGAGACAAAATAAGCTTTAATTCCTGGGTTTTGCATTTAAATAGAGGATATGAGCAGACTGACCAGAAAAGTTTCTTTCCCCATTTTATGTACCCCACTGACACATGCAATAGGAAAAAAAAAAAAAAAAAAAGTTGGCTATTAAAGGGGATTTATTAACTATTAATTAGGAACAAGAGGTGCATCAGAATTGAGAATCTGCCTCTTATTTATACCACTTGGAACAGAAGCATCATAGCTGTCTGTTTCACTGTGCTCCTAAGTAATTAAGCAGTAATGAAAATAGCTGCACACTATTAAAAATCTGTGTACAGTGTATTGTCTGTACAGATGTGCAGTATGTAGACAAAATGTACATAAAATGGACAATAGGAGTTAAGAAACATATCTTCTACTAAAAAAATACCAGGAGAGAAGTAAATCTGAATACTTATGATCCCTGAGCTCAGATTCAAGTCATTTTAATGCTTACAAGTTCTGCTCTCACCTGCTGTTTAGTAATTTTTCCAGCTTCTGTCCTTGAGCACTGACTTTTATAAATAAAAGCTTTCATTAACTCTCCTTCGGGCTCCAAGAAATTTTTAATCCTTTATTCACACAAACAGCTATAAATAGGTGCTCATTTCTATTTAATCTCACTTGTTTGTGACATTTTTCTATTAATTTTGATCAGTGAATTTGCATTCTACCCGAAGTTGTCTCCTGTGCAGCTGGTTATTCTCCAGTTACATCCCCAGACTCCTCACTGCAACTGATGAAAGTATGAGCTCAGTAAAACACACAAGCCCCATTCCAAGCAAACAGGTTTATTTGGTTTAAATTGGAATTTAGAAAGAATGAAAATAAATGTTCAAGGTTTAATTTCTTGCCATATTTATACAAAATAAAAATGTTAAAGCAGTTTGCTTTGTGGTAGTCAAAACCAAGACAGTAATAGTGGGAAAAAAAGGCTTCTGAATCTGCACTTCTCAAGAAATTATACATGTGATTTACTTGTTGATTAATGTTTCTGGGTTTTATCATTTCCAGCTAGAAGCTCTCAGGAGCAGCATCACTCTCAATCTCTCCATCCTCCTTCCTCTTGCTGATTAGCGTGACTCAGTCCACAAAGCATCGGCAGCGTCAGTGACTCAGCCTTGTGACAGGGGCTCTATCAGCCCATCGAGGAGTGATTTAGAAAAGAGGCAAACACAAGTTTCCGTGCTGAGGGAAGACAATTCTTTCAATCTGACAAAAATAAAGCATTTCATCCAGCTACCCAGAGAAGGAAGTGACTTCATGGAGCTGACCACTTAGCTGCTGCCCTGATAGATGTTAATCTATTTCATTACTTTGCAGCAGGTCAGAAAAACATTTTTCTTTTTGGTTCACAGATAATTAGAAAGAATTCATACTCTGAGTTTAAGGTGTATTTTCCAAAAACCATTTCATATAAAGCTTTAGAGCTTTTGGCACATTCACTCTCTAGCCTCTAAGTACAGAGAGAGAGTGCTGCTCCCACTGGTAAAGTCACTGAGCAAATTCCAGCTGGAGATGAGTCCTTCTCACACTTCCCTGCTGGACAAAGCATTCTGCAGCATGTGTACCCTGTCAGGTGGGGCTTAGAAAGACACTCCAAAGACAGGGCAGGTTTTGTGGTGTTTCTTAAGTTATACATATATATAGGGGATGCTTTATACATTATGAGAATAAATCTATTTTCAGTCTGTAGCTACGGTTCCCAGTGTGCTGTGGAGTGAAGCTGTTCCCCACAGTGCTGATCTCAAGTCTGTGTCAAAAATTTCCTTGATACTCACTTAGTTCCAGCTACCAAAACTCTTCATCCTCTGAACACATACAGGATGTGGCCTATGGCACTATTTTTCATTCTTTGCCTTCTTTCCAGTTAATAAATCTAAGTTAATCTTCCAAACAGAGTTCTTGAATTATTTAATTTACAGACTGAGCCCTAAAGAATGTTCTCCAGATGTGTCCCTTTTTCTCCCTGAGTGCAGCGATTCTGCTGACAATTCTTAGGTGTGGACATCTTTGCAGGGGACTATTCAAATTATCAGCAGATACCAACTACCACTGACAATTTCAAAGTTTTGTGAAATAGGCAACACATTCATACCAGCAGTAGCCTCCCAGTAAGGGGAAGCAAGAACAGTGAGGAACAGTTTAAAAGTCTGATGATAATACAGTCTAATATAATTTGTGCAGTACATATCAACTGCAAAGTGCTCTAGCTAATGAATCCTTAAATTCCACTCTGGCAGCAATTCAGAGAGCTGGAACTCCCTAACAGTGAGGTGATTAGAGTTATCTTCTCTATTTTTAATGAGATATATACTAACACTTACTGAACTTACTGCAGAATCAGCATCCTGGGAATCATCTGCAGGCCAGTACTTTCTACTAAATGGAAGGGGAAACATGGAGTAAATCTGTATTGTTGAAATTGCTTGTTGGGTGTTTTACAGTGGTGTCTTGGACAGGGGAACTGCAGAGAATTCAGCAAGAATCAGAAGTTGCTTGGCCTGTGTGTTTCCCCTGCATTTGCACAGAGGGGCTACACTATAGAGAGCAGGTTAATTACAAATCAGACATCCCTGGGAGCAGGATCTGCCCAGCTCCTTGGCTCTGAGTGGCTACTGAACAACACTCACATCAAACTGGGATTCATACCCCACTGAATGAACAGTCCACCTCACCAAATGAGAGATGGCCCTTGCAGCATTTACCATCTACAGCTAAAAATTGTGGTACTTATTTTATTTACATCTTTCAGTCTGCATCTTTCCTCTTGTGTTTCAGGATGACTTGGTAAAGATTTCTCTGCATAAAGAGAGCATCTAATCTGATGCTTTGTCGAAGTTAGTCAGAAAGGAAAGAAATCCCAGCATTTGAATCATTTTACCTGGAGTTTCAGATGAAATGACCAAAAAGAGATGACAAACATGCTGTGCATTCACAACAGGGGGGGAAAGTGCCATTTTCTACCCTGTCAGCAATTCCCATCTTGCTAGTATGTACAGTGTGAAAGGGTTTGAAAAAACAAAGGACTCCCTCATCTGGCATCAATGCCCAGAACAGCAAGTTCATAGACCTAACCGGCTTCTCAGGGCACTAAATTCCTGAAATATCAATTGCAAATATTAAAAGAGGTAATTACATGATTTAATGAAATAATTTAAAATAATTTGATTCTAAAAGAAATAAATTCAGAGTAAATTATAGGTTCACATGGAATCTGCTCATGATTTGAAGCTTTATGTGGAATCTGACCACAATTTATAGCTTGGATTATTTCCTGCCACTGGATTTGGCAGGGGCTGTACTTGTGTAATAGCATATTAGACTATTTAGACCTTAAATGACTCATCAACTTCCTGTAGACACTTGCACTGTAACACCAACGAGTTTTGTACACATAGCAATAAAGCCAGGCTTTTAAGAGATCTGCTGTGTGCTGACCTGCATCTTCCTCATGGCTTTGGAAAGATCTGAGATCTCGGGAAATACAACTTGAAAATACCATTGCTATGAAACAACTGATCTGCTGTGTCCTGTATGAGCAATTTAAGAGCTGTTTAGTCATGGTATAAAGGTGGAGTAATCAGACAAACGAGGCTGAAGTTAAATCTGAGTATCCAGCTCTCCCAGGAGAGCTTCCCTTCTAGAGGACCCTGAGGAAAGTTCGCAGTTTTGTGAGCAGACACAGCTGGGAAAGCGACGTGAGGGGGAACCACAGCAGCTCTGTCAGTCACCCCGTCTGCCCAGAAGCTTATGCAATGTGTGTTGTCCGCAGGGTTCCAGCGTTCTCCCTGGAGAGCTGGCCCTGTAACACTCTGTGCTGCCCGGGCGCTTGGAAGGTTCAGGGATCTCCCGCTGCCAGAAGGTTGCAGAGGAAACGGTGCTTCGGGGTCACATTCGGCTTGAACGCCGCGGAATCGGCCAACACTGGGGCATGCTCCTCTGGCTTTTCTGCGAGGAAAATCCCGGGGCTGATAGAGGAGTTTTCCTTCTTCCCGGCAAATAATCTTTCTTTTCGAATGAGAGGAACAAACACAATAAGGTTCCCCTTTTCCTGGAAGCCCGGCACCGTCCCAGCTCCAGAGGCGCCGAGGGGCTCCCTCCTCCCGCTCGCTGAGGGGGGATCCCGCTCCCTCGGCTGATGTAAAGCCATTACCGACGGGGTTTATCCCGCTGCCCTGTGCGCCGCCATCGGCGCTGGAGTGTGTGCAGAGAAGGGAAACGGGGCTGGGGAAGGGTCTGGAGCACAGGTCCTGTGGGGAGCGGCTGAGGGAGCTGGGGGTGTTTAGCCTGGAGAAAAGGAGGCTCAGGCGGGACCTTATGGCTCTGCTATTCCCGTAAAGGAGGCTGTAGCCGGAGAGGGTCGGGTTCTTCTCCCAGGCAACCAGCGACAGGACAAGAGGACACAGTCTATAGAACTTCAGGAGAGGTTCAGGTCGAACATCAGGAGAAATTTCTTCACAGAAAAGGTGATTAAACACTGGAACGGACTGACCACGGACGTGGTGGAGCCACCGTCCCTGGAGGTGTTCAAGGAACGACTGGACGTGGCATTCAGGGCCATGGTCTAGTTGACACGGCGGTGTTCGGTCATAAGTTGGACTCGATGACCTCAGAGGCCTTTCCCAACCTAAGCGATCCCGTGATTTATGTGATTTATGTGATTTCTCCGCAGCCGGGGCCGAGGAGCGGGGCTGGAACACCGGCGCCCCGCACCGTATTTACCACTAGTGAGCGCATCCCCGTTACCGTATATACCCACGGGTACGCCAAAAAGCCGGCGTTACCGTATTTACCGCCACTAACCCGCCACCTCATTTCAAGGACGTGGAGCCCAACACGTGCTCCCGTACACCACAGCAAAGCCGTAATGCCCCGAGAAAAGCGCATGCGCCGTGCGGCGGCGGGGGCGGGCGCGCGGCCGCGACCCGGTGGGGTGAGGAGAGGAGGAGCGGCCGGTCCCGCCTTCTCCTTCTCCTCCTGCCCGCGGCTCCCGGTGCTGCTCGTCCCGCCTCCTGCTCTCCGCGGCTCCCGGTGCCGCCGAGGCCTGCCCCGGCCCTGACTCGCCGGGCCCCGGGGCGTCGCGGAGCCATGGCGCAGCGAAGGGTGGCGGAGCGCGGGCCTTGCCAAACGGAGAGCGCCAGGAATCAGCGGCAGCTTCTGGAAGGTGCCGGGGGCTCGGGGTGGCGAGAGCGGGGGTGACCTCGCCCTGGCATCGGACGGTGCCCGGAGCGGCTGTGGGAGCCTCTCGGCGCCTCGGGCAGCGGCCCCGTCCCGCGCGGGCTCTGGGGCGGCCGGGCCGGGCCCCTCACGGTGCGTGTGGGGTGAGGAGGCTCCCGCCCCGCGGCGGCCAAAATGGGGCACCGAGCCCTTTGCCTTTTCCCCTGCACGAGGGGGCACGCGTGGTTTCATCTGTGTGTGTGTGTGTGTGTGTTTGTGTTATTCCACTACCGGCACGCCTGAAGTACAGAAAGTGGAAGTGGCAGAAAGCGCAGTGGGCTGTGGGATTTTTTTTGGCCCCATAAGTTGCTTGTTTATTTATCTATCGTTTATTTTGCTCCTCGGAGAAGGTGTTGTCAGAATAACCACGGTTACAGTGCAGTGGAACGGAGTGCCGAGAGAGGGTGCGGGCTGTCCCTCACTGGCGGTACTCAAGAGCCGTGTGGATGCACTCCTGTTCCGTGAGCTCTGGGATGACCCTGCCGGAGCTGGGAGTTGCACCGGATGGCCACTGTGGTCCCTTCCAGCCTGCCCGGCCTGTGCTTCTGTGGTTATAACTGCTCCGTGGCCGCTGCCTTTGGCCTCGGCTGACCCAGTGCACACACCTGTGGGGTCGTGCCGACCTTAAGCCTAAAAAACCTTAAAGCCGATAAAATTGCCAGCTCGCCCAGCCGGCTCCGTGGGTTTCGTCATCCAGTCGCTGCATTTCACAACAGTGAGGTGTCAGCGTGACCCGCCTGAGTGTTGTGTGTTGGCATTGTAGTTGTGCCAGCGGCATCTGCGAGGGAAAACACAGCCTCGGCTCTTCGTGTGTTCTTCAGGTGACCCCGGGTGTGAAGCTGGGTGAGCCTCGAAGTGCCTGAGGAGAGCGTGGTTTAAATACATGCACACATACACACCCCGGTGGGGATGCAGAGAGTACTTAGCGTTCATTTCAGTTTTAAATTCTTAATGTGTGCCGTTGCATTTGTGCTAGTGTATTGCACGGATGTGGTCATTTTGATAAAAATCTAAAATACAAAAGAGGCCTAAAATGTCATTTTGTCACTTACTGTACTCCCATTGTGTCCACTACTCAAGGGTTTAAAGGCTAATAAACACTTTTATGTATATATATCTCCACAGGAGTGTAAAATACGTGTAATTCCCAAGACTGGGAGCCGTGATCTATGACAGGCTAGTGTGTATGTTTATGTAGGTGTCCTCCTAATGAGTGTGTCTCACCTAACTGGCTGTGTCTGGTAGCCTTTCATTAGAGAGGGAAAAAAATCCCAAAATCTGTTAATGAGCAGGTTTTAAAGTTATGTTGTACATCCTGGAAATTTAACTTAAAGTTAAAATCTCTAGTTAATTAGACTGGCAGAAGATATTTAGAAAAAAGGAAAACTTATGTATGGCTTACGTTGTTCAGCTTTGTTTTTTCTCTTTACAAATGTATTTATTAATTGAGGCTTAAATTATCATGGATCACAGAAGGTGACTTCTGTGGGAAGTTTGCCAGTGTAAAAACTTTAAAGTGAGCAATGGTTGTTATCAAAAGCATTGGTAGGAAGATGTCCACAGAGAGTTTACTTTAATATTCCCTTAAAGGATAAGTTTGAAATCTGTTGTAAGTTGTGAGGGATTCTTTGTTCTTGTTTTGTTTTGCTTGTGCTGGGGTTTTCTCCTAACTTTGTTTCTTGTTTAATTGTAGGGAAGGCTCTTGCAGAAGGTGGATCAGCTCGGACATCACTTCTTATTTTAGTGTCCATCTTCTTATCAGCTGCTTTCCTTATGTTCCTGGTATATAAAAATTTCCCACAACTTAGTGAGTAAGTATATGAAAGTTTAATTTTAATCAATTTATTTGCTTTTCAGTATCAGATTGTAGAGGAGCCAGCATGGGGATATGACATAAACTCGGAGAGGTGTTCTTGATCTAAGGTTTCCCTTGCATGGTGGAGATGCCGTGTTTTGAGGTGTTACCCAGGCACATGATCAGTGGTAACTGACTCTGTTCTTAGCCCCCTTCAGCTGAGAGCCAGAGTGTGTCCGGTTCAGGCTGAGTTCACTTGAAATTTCCTCGTGCCTTGGTAAAACTGGAGGCTGTCACCAAAAGGGGAAATTCTTCTTCCTTCCTAGCTAAACGTTGCCTTCCCTTTTTCTCCTTGTTGCACCCAGTACTTGTGTTGGGATGGCAGGCAGGCTGACAGGTGGAAGCCTGCTTGTCTGACAGCTTTCTTTTTCACTTTTAGTAGTTAATTTTTTGTCTGATTAACTTGTTGGACAAGGTTGGTTTGCAATGGCCCATCCCTAAGCCTGAAACAGGGGAAGCAAAGACACTCAAGTGTGCTGCCCAGGGTTGCACCACGTTAAGGTGTGACATGGGATTTTGCCCTTAGAGCTTTATTTGCTTGGGAAGTGAAGTCCTGCCACTCCTGCTGCACTTCAACTGTTATGAGCCCAGCACTGAGGCAGCTGCAGTTGGTTTTGGCTGAAATGTTGGCTGCTTTCACTTGCCAAGGTTTGGTTTGTGCAATTTTTTCTTTTTGATCAGTACTTGGTAAGGAAAAAAAAAATAGAAAAGAAGCACATAATTGTACTAAAACAAACCAGATTGCAAATATCTAAAATAGGGGATTTTCTAATATAAACCTCACTGTAAATATTAGGTGTTCATCTGAGAACATTATTACAACAATAATCACGGTTTGTTTGCTGAAGCTATAATTTAGTGATGTAGTGTATCTAATTATCTCTGTATTCAGTAAGTAATTGTACTGTACTGTTTGATTATAGTTCCATCATTCCTGCTTTTTTTTTTTCCCTTTCCAGAGAAGAAAGAGAATGTATAAAAGTTCCTAGAGATATGGATGATGCAAAGGCCTTGGGAAAAGTCTTGTCCAAATACAAGGACACATTTTATGTTCAAGTGTTAGTGGCTTATTTTGCCACATACGTTTTGTATCCTTTTTCTGATATAAAGGGCAGTTCTGATGTAGTTATGCTTCTCTGAAAAGATAAATGGAAACTACAAATTGATTAGTTCTTGGTCATGGGTGAAGTTTAACATACCTGGGGGTGTCTACAAAGAGACGCAAATATTTTAAAATCTTGGAAATTTAAAAACATTTCTCTGTATATTAGGCTTGGTCTCACTTTAGTGTTATGATAACTTTTAAAATAAAGTGAATTTTGAGGTAGAAATTACTGTTTGTTCTAAAGAAAACTGAGACTACTGCACTGCTCTTCCTTGAGACACTCAAAGTTCCACATTTATAGAATATTTAGCACTATTTCTGAAGGAAAGTATTTTGAGCCATCTTTCTTCTCTGCACTGCCCAAATTCACAAAACCAAATCTCCATTTTCTTTTAGAGAAACAAATTTCTGAAGTACTTTCTGTCCAGGGAGACTTAAAGGCTACCTATGTTCTGTGTTGACTTCTTTTTCCTGAGTGCTGAATATATTAATTAATCATTAAACACACTCCTAACTGGAACACTTAACTAAAGGTTAATAACTTTTAAGCTGTAGAAGAGGTTGGCTTCTCAGTTTTAATGCAGGAGGCTTTTGTAACTCAGGAGAGTCAGCACTGAACATGCCATTAGAATTTATCCTTCAGCTCATTCTTTCAGAGTGCTCCACAAAAAGTATTTCATATTTCCCAAATTATAGCTCTAGGGAGAAAATTAAAGCATTTTTTATATATTAACAAGGAGTAGAATAAATTTGCTCTTTATTGAGCAGCTCAGCAGCTCCAGGTGTGATGACCTTCACTGTCTCACAGCAGACTGTGATCGGTTTCCAGGCACGGTGCAGTTACCTCTGAACCTTGACATTGCTCAGCAAAAGCTGGGCTGGCTGTAATGCACTGGGGATTACATTATTGGGCTTTTTAATATTTCAATCAATTCAGTCAATTCAACTTGAGTAAAATAGTGTGCAGGGTTTTTTTACTTTATAACTCATCTATCTAAAATGGGCAAGGCATCATAATCTTAAATATGCCTAGCAAGCCTTAAATCCAACAACCTGCTTGCTTATGCTGCAGAAACCTGATTTTTGCCTTTAAAAAGAAATTCTGACTAAAATTTGTGATCAGCTATTGCAGTTAGTGATTGCACCAAGCCTGTTTGTAAAGAAGTAGTAGCTGCCTTCATACATTTCAGTCTTCCATGAGACTTGTGCTTATGGGCTCAGACAGGCCTGGGAACATTGCAGAGAGAATATCTGAAATTGCACATCTCTAGTCAGCTGTGTAAAATCAGAAGTATGTGTTTCCTGGAAGTCACAATAAATCCTCTGTGGCAATTGTAGCACAGATAAAGAGAAAAATCTTGTCAGCTTTTATTACTTAGTGACTTCTTGTTTGTATGTGTAGTGGTGGATCCACATCTCGTTGCTCTGTGCTTGAGCTTCTTGTGCTACTCCAAAACAGGTTTTTTGAAGTAAGGATCTTGAGAGGCCCTGCCTGTTTATGCTTTTTCAAATTGTAAAATGTATCCTGATTGCTTATAAAATTAAAAAGTGTGTAGCTTTTTAGAAATGAGTTTTTCCTTAACTAAGATGTGTCCAGCTTGCAAACATTTGCTATTCCTGGGTCTATATTTCTCAGTATCCTGTCAGGGTTTCTTTATCCCTTTCCACTGGCCTTATTTCTTGTTTGTTTGGTGAGTATGGAAAGTAGTGAGGGCATATATTTCTTTCTACCCATTTGGGATACAACCAAGCATCTGAGCAGCCTCCTGTTGGAAATGATCAGTCTGAAACTGGCATACACTTCAGTTTCTGATGAACTGTTGAGTTCTTACTCAGCTCTGCTGCAAGAATGGCATTACCCACAAAATTCACTGTAGCATTGGGTGATGATCCAAAACACTGAATTGTTTCTCCAGGTTTTCTTAATAATGAGGACATTAGAGTGTGAATCAGCCAGAGTTCCCTTTACTCTAAATTTGTTTAGCATTTGCCAGAACCCAGTTGTAATTTCACAACACAATTACTGTGGCTTTATTATTACACTGCAAATATATCTATTTTTTAGTTGGCTTAAATATGCAAGAAACTTGGTTTAAGATTTGAAATATATGTTATCAACAAGCTTTAAGATATGTCATGGGCAAAAAATGCAATCATAATGAGCCTTAGTATTGAGAAGGTAGGGAGGACCCTGTTTTCATGTTGGAATTTTTTCAATGGTATTGTGCCTCTTATTTGCAAAGCTTTCACTGTTCAAAGTCTTAAAACTGCAGAAGCACTCAATATTAACTGATAAGTAATCAATGTTGTCTACTTTGAGTGTTGAGATTGATCCAAATGCCTTGGAAATAAGCTGTCTTGGGTCAACAGCATTTTTAGGGAGTGTGTCCATAGTGCTGGAGGAGAGCCCTAATAGAGGACCACAGAAACCTGCTCTAGCCAGGCAGTGTAGTTAATATGGACACAAGGCTGGCATTAATTAGAGTTTCTGCTCATCTGTTGTCTGTTTGGGGGTTTTTTTTTCAGTGCTCAGGACTTGGAGCTTCATTTTGCTATATGCTGTCATACCTAGTGGGACGTCCTGTTGTGTACAGATATTTAACAGAAAAAGCAGTAAAATGGTCAGAACAGGTAAGGTTTCTAGAGATGCTGGAACTTGGGGTACAAAATGTGTTATGGAATAGCATGGAAAACTAGGAGGTCTTGTGCTTGTGTATCCAGTTACACAGAAGGGATTCTGGAAGTAGTCCTGATTTTGTGGTATTTCCCATGAGAAAGTTGTTCTTGCCTAGGAAGTGTTTGCAACTGATCACCCCCCTGGTTTATTAAGTGTCAATAGGAAACCTGTCCCACTTCAGGTAATTTCCAGTAACTGCTGTCTGAGCATTAGCACTAATGAAAGTTGGGGTTGTATTTTTTATTGGAGGGAGGACTAGCTGTATGTCTGATTGAAAAAACCTTAATTTGAACATGTTATTGTAGTTGGAGCATTTAGAAACATTTTCTTACAGTTTCTGGTAACACTAGTTTCAGCAAGTCTCCATTGTGAGATGAACCCAAAGGTTTTGCAGTACAGAAATACAGTGTGAGTTTACTTATGTGACTTTATGTGTCTTTCTTTGATACATATTCTGAAACATTCAAACAAATACTTATTTTTTGCAAGTATGAAGCACGTGTACTTTGTTCAGGGTTTTTTTGTATCATATAAAAATGCTTTAAACTTGTTCCTCATTAGATAAGATGTGAAGCTGTGTCTGGCACAATTGACCTTGTTAGATTATACAGTACCATTTGACTCTTGACCCAAGTAAATCTTAATATTGCAGTATAATCTTCAGGCTATTCTGAGTAGCAAATGGTTACTGTTGCCATTAGTAGAACTGAACATGCAATTTCAAATTGCATGTGCAGCTCATATCTCACTGTTTCCAGGTTAATTGGACTCTATCATGCTTATCATGCTTGCATATTGAGGTTAAGGCATTTTATATGCAGCATTAATCAATATTTAAATATTGTCCTTCATTAAGGTTTAAAAAACCTACGGTGCTTCTGATTTTGATATTACAATAAAATCTAAATTTGGCTAAAGCTGAAAAACAGGGTTGTGACTGGGGTGAGCTGCCATGTGAGATTTCAGGAGGAATTGCAGTCAGACCAGGTTTGTTTTCAACTGTTTGAGGCTTAAGCTGAGTGCAGGTCTGCCAGGATCAGCCAGAATTGTGGATGCTTGGCTGTCCTGCAGCTTGGCTCGAGGCCACACTCCTGTGAAAGGGCTGATGTGCTAGAGACAGGCTGGAAGGAGAGGAGGCTTTGTTGGAGCACTGGTGGAAGGAGCTGGGCTAGACCTCATTAAGACTGTGAGTGAAGATGGAGCTGTTGTTGCTCCTGGGTAAATGTTAATGCTGGGCACTCAAACCTCTGGGGAGGCTCTGGAACTGTGCTGGGAGCAGCCACCTCATGAAGTTCAGAGGTGAGACCTGGCTGAGTTTCCAAGTGAGGAATGTAGCTGTGTTCCAAGTTTGATCACAAGTTAGGTCAGAATGGGTTGGGGAACAAAATTCATTGCCAGTTCCTGCAAAAGCTTTAGGAATGGGATGGCAGGCTGGCTGTGGTGACTGGGCTGTGGCTCTGCCTGTGACTCCTTTGCTGCTTGAGTCAGTCAGACACATGACTGCTCTGCCACACACAGCTATTTCCAGCCTGATCTCAGTGCTGTTTAACTGGTGATTGACTGGGCACTCTTCCCCACATCACACATTTTTAGCTGACTTTTATGTTTGCCACATGTTAATGTCTACAAAAGTTAGGGGGAAAAACTCTGTAAACCTTTATGGTTGTGAATTTTCAAGGCAGGGATTTTTCTTAACCAAATTTTTGCTTGTTTGTTTTTGTTTTGGCAGGTTGAACGACATAGAGAACATCTCATTAACTACATAATATTTTTGAGAATAACACCTTTTCTCCCCAACTGGTTTATCAATATCACATCTCCTGTAATCAATGTGCCATTGAAAGTGTTCTTCATTGGCACTTTTCTAGGTAAGAATTGTGGCTAGTGAGCCACAGTTTGGGGTGGCCAGAAGAAGGGGTATACACTCTAGCTTTTTTAATTGGCATATTTTTGCACATACTTTTTAATCTGATTAGGAAACAATCCAGTATCTTTCCTTTATGAACTTTATGAAAAAGTTCATTATTTTTCCTTTATGAAAAATGAGTTTGTAAAGAGAAAACTTGCAATCTGCACAGTCTAAAGAGCAGAGATTCTTTGCTTAGCATCCTGTATTTGGATTTGCATTAAAATATAAAGAATGGCTTAAAACCAGTTCTTTGGATAATGTTTTTTTTAATCTTTGAATTTTGTATTTACAGCCCTCTTTAAAAAAATGAAGTACAAGACAACATGCTGGTGTTAAAATTTGTATGACTAATTTTTAAGGGTGTTTTGCCCTAACAAGCTGGTTTTTTATCCTTTCCTTGCTCCAGGTGTAGCACCACCGTCTTTTGTAGCCATTAAGGCAGGAACAACGCTGTACCAGCTTACAACAGCAGGGGAAGCTGTTTCCTGGAACTCTGTGTTTGTTCTCATGATTCTAGCCATCCTCTCCATCCTACCAGCTCTCTTCCAGAAGAAACTGAAGCAGAAGTTTGCATAAGGATCAAACTGGACCAGAATTTCCCATACTTCATCTCAGGATCAGCACTTCTGATATTTGTATATTTGCTTTTCTATTGGATCTTAAGCAGTTAAAGGGGAGGCTTGTGATTGATAAGAATGTCTTTAAATGAACACATTGCCTTAAACTGAAGGAAATGTGTTCAGAAATGTACTGCATATAGTTTTGTAACCAAACACCAGTGTTTTACTTTGGGAGTGTGTGTGTGGCCCTCAGGATGAGGGGAGTGAGAACACAGATGTAACATTTTGCTCTAGTTACATGTAGAGCAAAAATTGTGATGTAGACACAAACTACAGGTGATGCTTTCTAACACCTGTGGGGGAAACCCCCTGAACTATTCAGTCCGACTTTGTAACATTCTCTGTAGGCTTGCATGTGATCTGGTCTGAGTGCATTTCTCACTAACAATATTTCCCTTCCTTGCCTTCGGGAATTTCAAAATAATACAACGGTGCTCACTCAGAAACAAAGGTTCTTTGCAGTACTTCAACTACAATGTTATTCTCATCCTTGTTTACTTCTATTTATTAGTGCTGTATTTATGGAATTAAATACTTGAATCTACATCTGCTTTACTTACTGGATTAACAAAGGCAAAGTGTCCCATCATTCCCCCTTGGTCCCTGTAAAGTTTTATTCTGGGAGCGGAAATAGGAACGGAGGGAGCAGCTTAGAATGCTTATCTTGGCTAGCTGATGATTTATAAGTTCTAATTTTCATTTTTTAATGTTGATTATTTTGCCAATATTTCACTTGCATATACTTATCCTGCCAACTTAAGAAAATGATGGTATGATCATATGAAACTTGCAGTTCTCAAGTGATTGAAAAACTCTTAAGCAGTGTGATATTACCATTTCTCAAGCAATATGTAAAGAGTATAAAATTACTCATTGCAGCTTGATTAGCGAAAAGAAATGTCAGGTACACAAACTGGTGCAGTTCCTACCAAACAGCTGATCCCAAGTAATGTTCAGAGCCCCATGGAACAGCAGGCTTTGTGTCACTGTATATAAACGTGGGGGTTCCATTGTCTGCCAGCAGGGACCAGCAGTGGGCAGCCAGCCATGACTCACCTTCAGTAGCAGTGTGTGAATTCTCTCAGTAAGGTACAAGACACCTCCCCCTGTGCTTCAGCTGTGCTAGTTTGTTGTGTTGTCAGTGGAACCCCACCAAACCAGGCCCTGGCCAGCGAGGAACTGGGGAGCACGTTGGTGTTTTGTCTGGCTGAAACCAGTGCTGCTCACGTGGTTGAAGCTGATGCCCCTGCAGTGTCTTGCTGAACAGGGGCTCAGCACATCAGCGTGTGCTCCAGTTCCAGGGTTTAGTAGTCTGTGTCCTCGTGTTAACTCATGATCATATCATAGGTCTTCGACATATAAGAGAACAGTTCATTAATGTGATAATGTAAAAGGTACTGACTGCTACCTTTAAAGGGTTTATTCATTTTTGTAACATAATGTTAATTGACTGCTTTGTTTCATCACAGTATTACTTGTAAATATATAGTAAATATTATTGATACACCATTTGTCCTTTATTTAAATCCAGGCTGCACAGTAAATGATATTTTTTACATAAGTATATAAAGGAATTTATATCAGTTCTGTTTGCAAGTTTATTGTAAGATCATTCAGCTTCAGCAATTCTTTTGTTATTTAGAACTCACTCTAAAAGTGTACTTTGGCATTAAAAACAGTGATTACTTTTATTGCTGCTATTCTAATCTCCAGAGCTCCTCTACCCCGGGGATTTATTCCATAGTAAACTTGGATGTGAATTGAGCCTTGTGAGCAAGTGTCCCCCAGACTACTGAGTGTGAAGCTGCTGTAGATTTACAGCCTACTTTTCTGCAGAGTTAACTTTCCATGCAGATGAACTCTCAGAATAAATTACCTACTACTTACTTTCCAGTGGCTTTTCTCAACATCTGTCTCAGTTCCTGGTGAGTAACAGAAGCTGTTGTAAAATCCCTCCCATGCTGTGTGAAGCCAATGTTTTGGTGGAACCTTGTCACTAAAGAAGGAGCTGAAATCTTTCAATCTAACTCATGCTATCACTTGACATTTTCACTGAGTTCTGTTTCCATTATGGAGATGGGATCAGGCTTTGTTACTGAAAATCTGTTGTGTTTCTGCCACAAGACTGGCCTCCCATCACAATAACTAAAAGCCTTAAGACCTTAAAAAGGTTCAAAATAGGGTTCTTTACTTTTTCAAAACCTTAGGATTTTTTTTAACCCATCCCTTCTGTGTTTACCTTCAGCTGCCAGCAGCCTGAGGTCCTTTCCTATCCTGTGGGGACTTCTGAGGGTTGTGCAGAGTAAGGCAGGAAAGCAAAAAAAGCACTGTGCTGTGGGCTACTGTACTAGCCTACTCTTTCCTTTAGGGAATCCAGCAGGAGATCCAAGAGATAGCCATAACATTTTGACAGAAAAATAGTGGCTACCATGAAACAAATCAGGACATCAGAAAGATGTAGCTTTGTTTTTTAATTGCAAGGGATTTTGAGCTGTTAGGTGACCTGCTTATCTTTTGGAATTTTTTTTGTGATACCTGCATGACATCATTACTAAGTGTCTCTTGCCATTTGATAATAAAGCTGTTATATAAAATCTGAAACACTGTAATTTTTTTGAGTATAATGAAGCATGCTGAACTTCCCATTGAGCCCAAATTTTTATTAACCTGTTTTAAAAGGGATGAGTTCTTCTTAAATGGTATAAGTAGGTAAATTTGGCTCCTTTTCTCTCTGAAATTAATTTCTCATATACAGCAGTAATTTTGAAATTTGTCTGGTTTGCACTGGAAGGCAACTGGGTCTAACTTCTATCTCTTCAAATACATCCATTTGCATGAAGTGCCTCTTTTGGCATTAATCCCTTATGGAGGACCCCTGTGCCAAAGTTATTTCAGCTTCATTCACCTTCCCTTAATATTCTGTCAAGGCTAGTTTATGAAATGCTTTTATTGCCTTGTATAGAAAATTTGCTGAAAGGCTAAGACAGAAGAAGTGAAAGTCAAAAATTAGAAGTTTTTGTTAGTGAATGATGCGGTTATGCAAAGTCAAAACATGTTTTTTGTTTCTAGGCTGCTGAAGATTTTTTTGTGCTTCTGAGAATTTTCATCATGTGTAGTTTCCTTCTGTAGTGGTGTGGGGTTTGGGAACCCCTTAGTTTAGTATTGCAGTGCTAAGAGGGAAATGGAAAAGGGTTTTGACAGGAAAGCCGGCTCCAGAGAAACCTTTTCAAATTTCTGTGAAAGAGAAGTAAATACTCTGACTATTTTTATGACCAATTGATGTCTTGCAATGACAGACATTTATACCTCTCAGCTGGTGGCTTTATAGCTCCAGGTCTCCCAAACTGAAAGAAGTTACAGCCTTTTAGTACTGGCAATTAATATAAACAATGGCATAATATATTTACTAACAGACTGTAATTCCTGGTTCTTAAAAATGCTCCATCTAGTGCGATAATTCCCATGTCCTTGTTTTATAGTACAGAAGGAAGAATCTGGGTCTGGATTATGAGAGCTCAATTAGTGATTGGTGTATATGTAAGAAGCCTCATTAAAGCTCCTTTCTGTCTTCCAAACACAGAGAATTCTGCTCCTGTGCAGCTGTGGGACCTCAGTGTGTTCCTCATAGCCTTAAAAGGTTCATAGGCCATGGGAAGGGCTGGGAAGGCAACAGTGGGAAATAGCTTTTAAAATTCTGCCTCAGAATTGAGATCTAGTGTTACACTCATAACTCCTGAATTTTCTTTTACAACCTAGCCCTTAGGAGTTGTATCTAAAACTTGGGATTTGCAGTGTTTACTGTACTTTGAAGAATTCCATGTCATGGAGAAGTATTCTGACCAGATCACTAAATCATTCTATGTTTGACTCTGTTCTGTGTTAAACTGATTTCTCATGATGGTGAGAATGAAACTCCCCGTCAACCCTGAACTTGTGCAGGATTTGCTTCTTCACCTAGATCCCTCCAAGTCTATGGGGCCTGATGGGGTTCATCCAGGAGCACTCAAAGAGCTGGCTGGTGTCATGACGAGACCTCTCTCAATGATTTCTGAATCTCGGGAATCTGGAGAGGTCCCACTCTACTGGAAGCTGGTGAATACTGTCCCAGTTTCCAGGAAGGGCAAGAAGGATGACCATGCAAACTGGTGCCATCAGTGTTCAATTGATTAAGACCATATAGGCCACGGAATGGGTTATCAGTGAAGGAAAGCATTGCTTAGATTTGACTGAGAGGTCAGTTTTAAAGCACTGTTTAACTTGAGGGAAAGATTTCAATCAAGATGCCAGGGTAGGAGCCATGTTAGAGTGAAGGGCTCAAATTTACAAAAAGCACAGTTAGATTGTGTTGAGCCTGCCTGGTGGTGTGTGGAAGGCACAACAGAGAACAGAAATAGCTAAATCTGGTTGCTCTTATTCTGCTGTGTTCTCTAGCCATTTTTTTGCACATTTGTCTTCTCAATCTGCTTTCAGTGTAGCAGAGGACAATGTATTCAGCACTTGGTGAACCTGTTTTGAGTAAGCCTGAACCTAGTTTAACCCTTACAACAAAAGCCATAGCCTGAGAGTCTCTTCTGACACTTGCAAGAAAGTCTGGGGAAACAGCATAGATATAGACAGGGGCTTTTTGTCAAACAAAGAGTAAAATGGGGAAATAAAAAGTTGTTCTTGCACTTTAACTGGGCGCGGACCGGGGTCGGTACAAGTGACCGAACTCCCCAAAAGCCCGGCGAAGTAGCGCCGTGAGACGGGCTGGGCAGAGCGCGGGTTGTGCGGTGGCATCGCTTTGGATCGTCTCAGGCTCAGCAGGCCATGTCCTGGGCGCTATCCTAACAGTTTTTCCTGGTTCCCAGAAGGATGCCCAGCTGTCTACAACTCACTGGGCACAGTGGCCTAAGAGTTTAGTTGTACTGTAAAAGGCTGTAAACCATTGGCAATGAAATCTTCTTACATGTACTGCTGTTTCTAGTCCCTACAGACAACTTGGTCTGTCTTGGCAATGGAAACTCAAATAGGTGAGGCTTCCTAGGCTTGGCAGCCTTTTAAGTTAGATTGGTGTCTGGTCGATTCAGCATTATGGATGCAACCTTAACTACTTGGTTGGTCCTGGATAATAATCATTAAATACTGCAAAGTTTTAATTTTTCCTCTTATAAGCCCTACAAGAAATGGAAGGATTCTGATGTAAATGCCACAAATAGAGAACTGAGAGAGGAGAGGAGAGGAAGGGGAACCACTTATAGGCCTAATTTTAGGCTAGCAAGGCCATCCCAGGAGCCCCTATAGCCAGAAGAAAAAAAGCACTTTCAAGGCAGAGCATGGGTTCGTGCCGCTTGTCCTTCAGCAGCTCTGTTCAGGTCATCTTTCCCCAGGGCTTGTTCTCCTTTCCACACTGAGCCAGAGCCGGGAGTGGATTTCACTCTGTGCAAGCCCAGCTGTTAACAGAGATGTGTGTGATGTTAATCCAAATATGAAAAATAACCTTCGAGCCAAACAATCCCTTGTTGTCATTGGACATGAGAGACTTCAAATATTTCAGAAGGCAAATAGCAAAAGAAGGCTTTATTGTCTAATTCTTAGTACCTTTTATAAGGTGTTCTGATACAGACTTAACATGATTGGTGAATAGGAACGACACCTCTCTCGTTTCATTGGTGAAACTAGAGAAACACAAGTGCACAGCTGTACGAACTTGTTTTGAGAAAAGGAAAATTGTTTTGCCTACATTATTTTGAGAAAGTTTCTTCCGAGGAATCTTCCCTTGGGAAGAAAGCCACTACTAGCAGGCAAAAAACCTTTCTGACTCAGAAATATCAGGCCCACAATTCCTAAAGCATTTCCCTGCCTGCACAGCTGCTTCACAGAGCTGCGGAGTCACGAGAGCCAGCGGGGCTGCGGGGACAGGGAGATGAAGGTGACAGGAGGGTGTGAGTGAGCCCAGAGGTGCTTTCAGAGCAGCGCCAGGCTGCTCCGTGTGCTGAGCGAGCACCCCTGGCAGCGCCCTCCTGCTCTGACCGCGCCTGGTTCTGGGCTCCTCGGGAGACACGGAGCGCCTGGAGTGGGTCCGCAGAGGCTACAAAATCCATCAGGGGCTGAACATCTCTCCTGTGAGGAGAAGCTGAGGGAACTGGGCCCGGACACGACAGGCTGGACTCGAGCTCAGAGGTGTTTTCCAACCTAATTGATTCTGTGATTCTGTTCAGGAAGAAAGGACTGGGAGGGGACCTCACGTTTGGAAATACCTAAAGTGGAGGTGACAGAGAACGGACCATGCTCTGCTCGGTGGTGCCAAGCAAAGGGACAAGAGGCAACGGTAAGGGACAGGACGTTCCACCTGAACGCGAGGAAGAACCTCTTTACTGCGCAGTGACCGAGCGCTGAACAGGCTGCCCAGAGAGGGCGTGGGGTCTCCCTCACCGGAGATATTCAAGAACGGTCAGGACAGAATCCTGTACCGCGTGCTCTGGAATGACCCTGCTTGAGCAGGGAGTTCGGACCAGAGGGCACGCTCTGGTCCCTTCCAGCCTGCCCCATCCCCCGATCCTGTGCCTGCAGAGGGAGCTGAGCCCTTCCCGCGGGGCCCGGTCGTGACCGCTCGCCATGGCCGCCCCCTCAGGCAGCCCCGGCTCGGCCAGCAGCAGCATGACGTCACCCCCGCGCGCAGGGCGCAGGCGCGGCGTTGCGGCGCGCGGCCGGGCCGCCCCCCCCGGGAGCGGCGGGGGCCGTTCCCAGAATGCCGCGCGGCGCC
>VZUI01028132.1:0-51694 GCA_013401135.1 Cettia cetti
CACGCGCCGGCCCGGCCTCCTGCGGTTGGACAAGCGAGCTGTCCGTCAAACGGCGGCCGCGGCTGAGCACCAATGAGGGGCGGCCCTGGAGGCGTGGGCGGGGCGCTGGCGTCGGCGCGTACGCGGCGGGGCCGGCGCGGGCCCGGCGCCGTGAGGGACGGGCGGTGGGGGTCGTTCGGTCAGTACTGCCTTTCTGTCTCCGGGGTTTTGGTTTCAGCGCTGCGGGGTGAGCCGCGGAGCTGGTCCGGGACTACAGGGGAAGTCTACAGGCGTAGAGGAGCGGCTGTGCTGCGGGCGGTCGCGGGCCTGGTCGTTGCAGGTTGAAACTGTTAGAAAAGAGGCCGCATTAAGAGACTTGTCCTGTGTGCTGAGCCGCTCCAGGCAAGTAGTGGTGAGATATGCGTGTCTGTTTGCTTTAAGAGTAGAAATGCGGAGAAACTATCGCCGGGGCAAGGAGAGGCGTGGATGGAGCAGTCACAAGCGCAGCCACCACTCCCACCGGCACAGAAGACTCAGTCACAACAGCCGCGCCCAAAGGCAAGTACAGGCAGCTTGTGCTTAGCTTGGGCTAAGCCGCTGAGTGTTACGCCTAATTTAATGTGCAGAAGGGTGATTTTCTAAAATTGAGAGGGTTGCCACCTGAAGATCTAGTAGACAGTACTTCTGGTGTACCTGTCATCCCTGCTGGGAGTGGAATTGCACTGATTTCTGAAAGCTTATTGTGTGTTCACAACTGTACACTGATTTTAAACTGAGATGCACTTCCATGAGCCGGTTCTTTCAGCTGTGCGCGATCGTCCATAAACCCTTCATCAATAGGCAAAGACAGTTCAGGGAAGAAAAAATATAATTACTTCATTCTACATACCTATTTATTTTAAGCCTCTGAGTCTACTGGTGTAAAATCTGTCATTAAAGGATCTTCCTGAATGTTTGAACGCATGGTAAGTCATGTGGTAAAAATACCACATCTAGCAGATCAGGAAAACGAAACAAGTTCTCTGGAATAATCCCTTACCTTGAAAATTGGTCCTTTCAGGAAAGTGTGTTTTACATTTTAGAACTTACACTTGCCTATGTTTGAGCTGTTCTTACAGTTGCTTTTTCATTAAACTTTTGTTTATTTTGCATGTTTCTAAACTTCATCAGTGAAATTCTTGTTATGGAGAGAATGGCAAAATAATTTTGACCTGACATCAGTGTTTTACCCACACTGTCTCTCCCTTTGTGCTGTGAAGATTTGTGTGCTTTCAGGAGTGGGCTGTTTGTTTAATGTACAATTGCCCAGTTAATCTTTTGCTAAAAAGCGTTAAAGGCACTTGCAGAATCAACAGCCACCTCTAATGTATTAGCAAGCAATTTAAGGCTTTTAGGATGTTGGTATCATTCATACCCTTGAGAAAATTTTAAGCTGGATATTTTTTACTGCTTGATTTTCATAGTTTAATGTATGGTGATATGCAGAGTGTGTTATCAGAGTACTGCAGAATGGTACTCCATTGATGTCAGTAACAATCTGCTTTCTAGATTCTTTGTGGGAAAGATGTGTGGGGCAATTGTGAGCCTGTCTTGAAGGCAATGCTATTTTTGTAGTCTGGAACAAGAAGAACCACAGACCTCAGTGAATGCAGGTCCCAGCAGCAATGAAGATCCTTCTTCATCCAGTTCAACACAGAACTCTGTAGCACCAGGTAAGAGATGGTGTTTATAGGTCAAAAATTAGCTCCTATATGCTGATTGTATGCAAAAAGTAGTAGTAGCTGCATTGATAATCTGGTGTGACAGGAACAATATAAACAGTAAAGTTTGTGGAGAAAAGTAACGTGGTACAAAAAGATGTAGTAAGTAAAGATCAAGAGAACAGAGCCAAATCACTTTCAGGCTCACAAGTCCTTCTCAGGTTTGAAAACTTGTGTGCTTAGCCAAACTGATATAAACTAAAAAAATCCAATTCTGTTTCTCCCTCCAGAAATGCTGCCTTAGGAAGAAAATTAACTACTAAGGAAGCAAATGAAATAAGAGAGTATATTAAAAAATTACAGCTTGTGTTAGTTACTCAGTCTTTTGAAAGGTGCAACAATCCACCACTTTGTGGTGCGTCTCTTGTGTGATGTGTCTCTCTTCACTGTACTTTGTAGTCTGTAATAAATACACTCTGCCTAAATACTTGATAATTTACAACAAAATATGAAGTAGCAGTGCTGTTGAGAAAGATGTCCTGTTTATGTTCTGGCTTCCTGACTCATTAAACAATACTATCAAAAACTAAGCCAGTGGGAACTTATATTTGTGTACAACAGGAGAGTCCTGAAACAACACTGAGTTTAGAGAGATTGTTTTTGCATATCACTGCATTTTTGTTGTGAGCATGCTAGGAGATGTATCCTGCAAGACATTTATTGCTATGTAATTACAGTGTAGTTACTGTGTAACTACTAAATGTAGTGTGTTTTTATAAACTTTACTAATTAATTGAATAACTTTTTATTTTTGCTGACGTGAAAAAGTTTTGGTGACTTGACTAAGCTGAAACCTAAAAGATGCAGACAAGGAGCTGAATGGTCAGCAGCTGCAAAAAGAGGATACTTAAAATGAAATTTCTGGTAGTAAATAAATTTTTAAATAAAAACTTGAGAAATAAAATGTTAACAATTGCCTCTGAATAAATTTCTTTGTCTTGAGACAATCTGTCAAAGTATTTTGAATCTTTCAAAGTATTTTACTTGTCTGCCTCTGCATCCACACAGACAGTGAAGCACTAAAATTGAGTCTTTCTCATCCCAATTTATCTTTGGAAGGAGCCAAATATACTCTTGATTTTATCTAAATCTCTCCTGTGTGCTGAAGAAAAAGTGTCTTGTTCTGAGAAGTAAATCACTTTATATGGGTTTATTTGATACCTCATTGCCTTTTTGTTTTTTGGGGGTTTTTTTTTACTGTCCTACCAAATCTTTTAACTAAGAATGTCCCCTCATGAATTATTTATGAAGAAAGACCATTTTTGTTGTGCAACAAAACCTTTCTTTTGTGCTTTTCTGATTGGTCTGAATTTCCTCGTGGTCAGTGCTGACATCCCTTTTGCCCCTGTGTAAGAGTAGTGCATTTGAAGACTATAAATAACCTCTTCTTTTCTCCTGTAAGTGGCCATCTGTTCCTAGCCTGTGTGTCATGCTTGGGACCTGTTGGAAGCTAGAGCTTTGCGTCTCACAACTCTGACATTCATGTGAAGACATGGAATATCAAAGGGCAATAAACAAACTCAGTTATCCATCTGATTTTGCCACTTTCTCTCCCCAATGTGTCCCCACCCTGAAGAACTGCCAGGATTTTATTATGACCCAGAAAAGAACCGCTATTTTCGCCTACTGCCTGGACACAATAACCACAACCCACTCACCAAGGACAGCATTCAGCACAAGGCAATGGAGTGCAAAAGACTAAGACTCTTAGAAGAGGAAGAAAAACAGAATCAGGTATGTTTTGAAAAAGATTGCAATTAGGCTTTATTGTACTCTGGCCCAGGACAGATTATAAACTGAAGTCTCGAAGTTCTGACAATTCAATATATTTTTCTGCTAAGTATAAAGTCCTTGAAGCCTTTTGTTTGCTGTCAAGTCATTACAAATAGAAAAAATCGATAAAGACACAGGAACTGTGCTCAGAATTGCATTGTCCCACAGTTACACTTGAGTCAGGATATTGCATGCCAGGCTTCAAATGCCTGCCTTGAATTGGCAAAGTGTGGTTTTGATTTAAGGTTTTTCACATTTTTTAATAAATTTATTTATCATATTCCTGGACTTTGAAGAAGCAATACTAACCACAGTTGGTGGAAAGAGCTTTTTCTTGAAGAACTTTTTTGGACAACAAAAATCAAGGCAGGTCTTATGTTTATGTCTGGAAAGCCTGTGTGCTTTTCATTAAAAAGCGTTACAATGAAATTAATGCTGATACTTGTAATGTGGGTAAAATATTTTAACAAGGATGCTTTTTCATTACCTGAAAAATGTGTTTTATAACTTTATGAATAACAGCTCAGCTTATATGCTGTCATTTGGGAGAAATGAACAGTGTTTTTTCTTAAGCAATGAAGTTCTCCAACCAGCTCTTCAGTGTAAAGAACATTTTGACTCTCAAACACTTGCTTTGTCTGAGCATTATCAAAAAGATTTCTTACTCCATAATTCTGCTGAATGCTCTATCCCTTGGTCTCCTATTAAGGTGTTTGCATTAAATTCTAAAAAGTTTGTGAATGATGGAATGGAATCATAGAACGACGTGGGTGGGAAGGGACCTTAAAGATCATCTAGTTTCAACCCCAGTGCTGTGGGGGAAATGGAAATGGAATGGAAAAGCAGTTTAGTGCAGCAGTAAGACTGCATGTTTAATATCAGTCTCGTTGTGATAGAAGATTTTGCTGTGTAAGAAGAATTTGAGGTGTTGTAATGAAACCAGAAGGTGACTTTATACCTCCAGGTGGCACTGCTGATTATGTAGAGTGAAAGCAATGACTGTTGGAGTTTCATATCTTTTCTCCAGTTTCTTCTTTACAGAAGCACTCCACATCTCACAGGAATAGATTCTTGTCTACTTAGTGTAGTATGTCAGGGAGATGGTACTGGAATGTGATTTATACATTCTGAAAACTTTAATGTGTGTAGGCTAGAGGAAAAAGTTACCTAAACATCCCAAACATCAAAGACCCACAGCCATGTTTGAATCTTAAACAAGTAAATTACTGAGTACAGTTCTATGTTACTCTCTTCCAGAAAACAACAAGGGCTGGACTGAACTCATCTGTGCTGTTACAGAAAAGGCAGCTGGGTTTGGTCAGCTCCACAAGTTATTGCAGGTACAATGATTTGATTTGTCTTCTGTTTGCAGTGCCAAGTTCTGCTGTTAGTGCAACTGTTTCTGTCAGGTTTCCTTGCATTTCTTACTGTTCCATTGGGATGAGGCGGAACATACTACTTGAAGTCAGAAACAAGGTTATATTCTGTAATAATCAGATTACTAAAATGATGAGAATTCAGTTGAGGAAGTTGTTTCCCGATTTTACTACAAAAAAAGTTCACTTTATGTATGTATATGGATATGCTCTTTTGCCACATCGTACTTAATGAGAATAGCCAGCTTTTTTAGGGTGCCTTTCAATGGACATGACCATTCCCTTGCCCCCCATTAGAACAGCAGAAGGCAAGTTAAGTTAGTGACTTGCTGTGTTGCTGTTCTGGCTACTAAAGGTGTGCTGGGGTTCAAAATAGTGGGATAAAATTCCATGAATGTAGAAGATGTGCATATTCATGGGTTATGCAAGTTAAATTTCAGTATGATAGTTATTCAGGCATTTTCTCCTCAGTGATTGAGAAGCAGTTCTATATCCTGGCCAGAATTCTTTTCATATGCATTAAATTTAGGCTTACCTGAATTCTCCTTTCCAATCCCTTTACCCTCCAACCTGCTTTTACAGGCTAGTCCATGAACTAAAAGTGAACTGCATGCAGAGGAGGAAGATAGAAATTCACAGTCCGGATTCCTCAGTTGCTGGAACCAACAATTTTAAAATCATTGTGGTATGTTATGAAAAATGATAAGTCTTTAAGATAAAGAGAGCCCCTCTTCAGTGAAAATTCCGGCTCTTGTAATCAAATCACACAGGTCAAATGTAGCTTTTAAAGATGTGTTATTCCTGCTGTCAGTTCTTAAAATCTGTGCTCAGTAAATTTAAACAGGTAGAGAGAGGCTGTTCCCTTCCTACAAAGGAAAATTATAAAAAAGGTTGGATATGAAAGCATATTTTGTTGGGTTGTTTTTTTGGTTTTGTTTTTTTTTTTAATCTGATCAACATGTTCTTTTGGAAGTAAATAGGACTTGAATGGGTCATTATTGTGGGGCTGGGAGGAGTGGAAAGTATCAAATGAAAGAAAAACAAAATGAAAGAGGAGAATTTTGAGAGTGGCAAAGCCTGTGGTTCGGAGAATTTAAGTAAACATCAGTAATCACTTTATATTTCATGATCTTCCATAGACTATATAGGAAGCTCTCCAGGACCAGCTCCTGGCCTTGTAAACAGAGTACTGCATAGGTAGCTGAAGCCAGAAGGGACTCAGAAACACTGTAAGTGTATAGAATTGTTAACATTGGAAAGATCATTTACTGTTAGCCAAGGACTGAATCCTTTTCTTATAACTGTTAACTGATAACTGTTTTTTCTGTGCATGCATTTAAAAGGAGTTGGCCACTGATTTTAGAGGTGAATGGAAAGCAGGTGGTGTTAAAGGGATCAGAATTAATGTGTTGTTTCATTTTAGACCTAATGCAACTCCCTCAAGCTGTTTTTCCTGTAAGTTTCCAGTAAGCGTGACCGGTAAGCTTTTATTTTACAGGCAGATGTTGCTTGTGAGCGAATATTCACTGTGAACGATGTAGAGCATGGAGGATGTAAATATGGTATCATCAATCTCAGCGGGTTGGGGAAGGAGTCTCTCACTGTGGAGATGTATGACAACCTCTACTTCACAAACCGCAAAGTACTATTTTCTGTTCCTCCTTCTTTGGTGCTTGCATTGTCGGAACACTGTCCTTGGGAGGCTCAGGTGGAAGTGCCGTGAGGGTTGGGGAAGGGGCTAGGAGAAGAGAATGGAAGAATCTGGAAATGTGAAGCTTGGGTAAACACAGAACCACAGTAAACCAGTCCTGAAAGTGTTCAGTACCAGTGATAGTTGTCAGGAATGTTACACTACAATTGGAATGGAAGACTACGTAGAAGTACCAGTTTCCAAGGATAGTGATTACTTTAGACTTGGACTGTAGCTGGCAAAACTGATGTTTGGCTACCAAAACTACCAAGATTGGCATGCTTCTTTCTTAAAAATAATTTTGGGGAACTGTGTTTATCCTGTGTTTATCCTTAAAGTCTACCCTTAAACTGTGTTTATCCTCCTTTAAATATGAGGCATATTTAAAACAGATTTTCATGATCTCTTCATGCTCAAGTTCTTTCAGGGATGGTCTCGTGAATAAAAGGATATGCTTGGTGGCTTAGTCTGTGTTTGGTCAGACTTCTCAATGCTGTTCTGTTATGAATATTAAACTGAAATGCTTGTGCCCCATTACTAAGTTATTTAGTGGGCTGAGGAGTTGTGTCCAGTACCTAATTTTATGTCATTTTTGCATGGAAATAATCTTTTCTTAATTGAATAACAGATCACAAAAATAGTATGTCTTCTTCTCTTTGAAGGTGAACTCTGTGTGCTGGGCATCACTGACTCATCCAGATTCTCATGTTCTATATCCTTTTGAAAAAAGCAAAATTGTTGTTCAGGTTTCACAAGTCTGCATCATGCTTCACAGAAAAACTAACTTCAAGGAATACCTTGCCTGTTCCCCCAGAAGACAAGTTTTCTGGAAAACAGTGGAAGTAATGAAAATTGAAATACATTGGAATTTCTGAGGCAGATGTATGGTTCTGTTACAGATATATGTCGAATTGTTCCCATGTTAATTGTAAATGAGAGATCATGTTTTCTGCCATGGAGAAGTCCCACTTCATTAATACTGTATGTAAATGCCATATCCAATATGATCTGATGTTTGGAAATTGGCTGAGGCAAAAGAACAGGAGCAGAGGGTTAAGGCAACAGCCTTTTTCTGAAGTGAGCCTCTTTGGAAGTGGGATGGTTCGTTTGTGTTTAAAACCATCCCCATGTTGGTTGGGCTGAGAAGAGAATGAGAGCAATTCAGTGGCATCAACTGCAACGTTCAGAGCATGTTCTGCAGGTCTGACTCAAAGAAGAGGAAAGTTGATGATATAGTAGAGGAAGCAGTAATGAATGGTGCAGAGCCCAGAGGAGTGGGGAAAAAAATTGAATTTTGACATAGGAGATGGCAGACAACAGGTGTGTGCTATTAAAGTGCCAAAAGAAATGACACAGAAAAGTATGGCATGGCCTGTGTGAAAAGCCAGGCAATTCCAGGCTGACCCATGGAGGCAGGAACTCGCCAGGTGTGTGCACAGCTGGGGACGGGTTTAGGTGGTTTGGTGGTTCATGCTTTCCCCTAGCTGAGTTACACATTTACCCCACTGAGCTTGAAATGCAGCTTTCAAATTCTATTTGTACCTGGTATAGTCCTCATAAAATATTTAAATGTAATCTAAAGTGAGTTTTCCTTGCCACCCATTTTTCCAGTTTATCTCCATGAAAAACAGATCTATATTAATGCAGTGTCATCAACAGGAAAAAGTGAGAAGAAAGGTCTATGTAGGCCATGCTTATTTTTTTCTTTTTTCCTATCACTGGTAAGATACAATAGTATTCTCTTATCTTTCTGGTAATGAAAATACACAAGCAAGAATTTGAGTTCTTTCTAGCTCATTCCTATGAAAGAAATGAAGTGTCACAGCTTAGTTGTAAACTGTAAAGCACATCAAAGGTCTCAAGGAAAAGTGCTGTAAGCTGCAGCTGTGTCAGGGCATCTTGCTTTTCCAATTTATAAATATTAGGCAGCATTCTAGGGAGAAAGCAGTTTTTCTTAACTCACTCCAGCAAGCTGTGTCTCATGGGAATTGCAGAAACACCAGGCTGTGCCAGTCTGCTTCCAGCATCATTGTTCAGCAGCACTAATCCAGGTAGAGTGTTTTTGTTGGTTTTTTGTCTCCAAGTTTTGGTAGCAATTATGTTATGAAAAGAGCACAAATGAAAGATTATTTTAGCATTCTTTTTCAATGGTTGGTGAGACTGTTTTATTCCTGTAAGATTAAAACAGCTTAAAAACTGAAATTATGATGAAAGAACTTGAGACTTAATTAACCAGAGTATTCAAAGCCCTAGTTTATTTTTAGCTGCTGCAGTACTTGACTTTGGCAGAACACCTTACTTGTAAAGTAAACACTTAAGATTTTTCATGAGTAGCTTGGCCTGTAATTAATACTTGATGCACACAGCAAGTACTCACATATCCTTATATGTGTTCAGAGCCACTGCAGAATCCCTTCTCATAGCAGCTGCTCAGGTATGCTCAGTGCATAAATCAGAGGTGGAAGGCTGGTAAATATCTCAGCCCATAGCTCCTTGTACAAGCTTAGGCTCCAGTGTATGGAAACCTGACTGACTGGGAGAGTACTGCATCTTAAGTATGGCTATGGCTGATCTTTTTTGTTGAATGTTCTTGGGGGCAGGACTTAAATTAATTGACTTTCTTGATAGATGTTAGAACTATGCTTGTTCAAGTCACAGAGTGCAGTGCTCTAATCTGGTTTCCATTCAGACATGATCAGTTAAATTTATACAGAGGAAGTCTGTGATAGATACGAGCAATATACTAATTTAAATTTTTTAATGTCTTGCTATATATGCAACCATTAAAAAATAGCAGAGTCAGCATGAACTTGAATGAAGAGTCACTGAGGGTGGATGGCTACTAGGCCAGCATACCCAGTTGCTCTGTAAAAGATTTTAAGCCCTTCACCATAATTAGCTGCTGTGAGTTCCACCAAAGTCCTCTTGTCTAGTATATCCTACTGACTGATTTCCTTCACTCTCCTGAACAGGTGGTTTGTGGGAGCCTTGCTGAATAGATGCTAAGAGAAAAGTAGAACTTGCACTGTCTAAAACTATGTTACCCATCCATTCTTGTCCATGTCACCTCTGCTACCTGACAGATGTATGTATGATGTGCCAAGAAGGAAGTGAAAACTGAGGATGTAGTCTGCTAATTGGCATAAATTCTGTGCAGGGGCTACATGTGTAAAGGTCAAATCTAGGGTTTTATTATTTAAATTTTTTTTTAAATAAGCAGACATAGAACTTGCAGGTTAGGCTTTGGCTAATCTGTAGTTTTTAAAGTTGGGGGTTTTTTTATTTCTAGCCCACTCATCTTTATAAAAAGTGGCTTACTTAGTGCTATAAGGCGAGTGTTACTTTCCTCTTTCCTGCCATGGTCAGCCCCCTGACTCCTGAACAAATTTCACAGTCTGTCAATATCATCTATTTACATAGATTGTAGATGTCCACTTACATCATGAACTTCATTTCTGTTTCCTGTCTCTTGAGTAGCAAAAAGACACTAATTGGGTAACACTTTCTCTGCCTCAGATTGAAATGTTAAATGTGGCAATCTAAGAACCTTTCTGAGTTATCATCCTGTCCTAACATTTTATGAGCGCTTCATGTGCTGCTCCTGTCTTCTAGGAGATCGACCTGGAATGCTGTGCAGTTTCAAGATATCCACTGCCTGGTCCTGTGCTTGGTGCTCGAATCCCCAAGCAGACAACTGCTTTAGCACAGGTGATCTATCTGCAAGGCTAACAACCCCCTCTGTCTCAGTGGGAAAGACTTCTTGCATTCATCTCCCAGCTGCCATGCAAATTACAGCTAAACCATCTGTCTTCCTTAGGCCTGACACGACGAGTTCTTGTGACCAATGTAGTGACAGGGCATCGTCAGACATTTGGAACCAGTAGTGATGTGCTAGCACAGCAGTTTGCCACGCAGGTAGGGAGAACCAGATACCATGTTTTTCGGAGCACTCCCTCATGGGTGGGCTTTTTGTTCTGTTTCAGCAGGACTCCTCATGCTGTACATAAGGTGATGACAGCTGCTGTTGGATGGCTGTTCCACAGCAGAGCTGACGTGCTCTGATGCTTGCACACAACTGAATAGCAACAAAAAGATTATCTGATTTCATACTCGGGCAACGGGCAATTTTTGTTAAGATTACAGAGGTTAAGAGACAAGGAAGTACAAAAGGCAAAGTAATAAGATGTAAAATAGTTTTGGTTTTGGCAAATAACCTCATTCTGATAACACTCGGTGTATTGCCTTCACCAAGAAGGAGAACAGAAAGTCCCTATAAAATACCGGTGGATGTGTTCACAAAGAATTAGGATGGTGAATAGGAATGAGAATTCCAGTTTCTGTTTTGCTGTTATGTTAGACTGACTTCCTGCTTACCTTGGGAAACTTCTACAGCTAAAGTAAATACCTGAGGTTTGAATGGAACTAATGAATTGGCTGAAAAATGTTGCAGTGTGTAATTAAAATTCTGCTTCTTAATGCATCTGTTAAAATAATTTGACAACTACACTGTACAGCCGAAGAGCATGACACAGACTCTGTCTGTGTGACTTGTAAGATCCTGCAGATGTGACACAGCATGCCTCTTTCTGTGGGATTCTCCCAGACCCCAGTGCTGTACAATGGCTGCCGCTCGGGTGAGGTTTTCAGCATTGATGTGCGCCAGCGTAACCGCAAGGGGCAGAGCTGGAAGGCGATTCGTCTCTTCCATGGCTCAGCAGTTACATCTATTCACCTGATGGAGGCTGAGCATTATCTGATGGCAGCAGATATGGCTGGAAAGGTATGGCTTTGTTGCGTTTAGGATATTCTGTTCCTTGTACTATCTGAGCATTTGTAGGTACTTAAGGATGTGCTCTAGCCCACTCCCAAGGGCAGATGTCTGCTCTTACTATGTAGTATGGAATTGGGTAGTTAATTTATGGGTCTTCTTCCAGAGCTCGTTATTTATCACAGAATGGTTTGGGTTGGATGGAAACTTAAAGATGACCTTGTTCCAGCCCTCTGTCATAGGCAGGGGCACCTTCCACTAGACCTTCATCCAACTTGGCCTTGAACACTTCCAGGGATGGGGCATCCACAACTTCTCTGGGCAACCTGTTCTAGTCACTCACCACCTTCACATTAAAGAGCTTCCTAATATTTAATCTGAAGTGAACCTTCTCAGTTTAAAGCCATTCCCCCTTGTCCTATCACTACACAGATAAATTATAAATTGACCCTCTCCAGCTCTCTTGTAGCCTCCTTTGGGAGGAGGCTGCTTTTGCAGGCTGAATTCTCTCAGCCTGTCCCCACAGGAGAGGTCCTCTAGCCCTCTGATCACCTTCCTGGCCCTCTTCTGGACATGCTCCAATACATCCAGCCTTTGGGTGCTCTCTGCTTTAAAACATCTTCTCTCAAACAACTCCTTCAACTTGCAGATAAAACTGTGGGACTTGAGAACAACAAAGTGTGTGAAACAGTACAAAGGTCACCACAATGAATATGCTCTTCTCCCTTTGCATGTTAATGAGGAGGAAGGACTTCTTACAGCAGGTGGGTTGGCTTTTCCCCCTTCTATTTTTATAGTGTATGGTAGTGATTTTCTTATGCCTGAGGGGTGTTTCTTAGGTACAGCTTTAGAAGCTGTGAAGCTGTTTATTCTTTAAAAATCGGAAAAAAAAAATTGCCTTAAGTATACTGTAATATATATGAAAATGATGTTATGGATGCACACCTACAGTAATCAATCCTGTGAGGTGCTCAGCAGCTCCATCTGCTGTGTCCTGCACAAGTCCCATTATCCTTTCCACAATATGTCTCAAGAGTAGAGCAGAAAACACTTGATTTTAAAATTCATGGAAACAACATGTAAACAGGAGATTTGGTGATAACTTTATATAGAGACTGTGTATATCTTTAGTGTTGCTTAAGTGGAGAATGTGATTTTGAACTGAAGCATTGGCATGTGGGCCTGACTGCTTGTAAACTGCCTATACTACACAGATTTATTTTGAATACTCCCAGTTGCACTCAGATTTTTGTATTATTATTATTATATTTAGGGTGGGGGGAGGAAGAGTACCAATAGATGAAACAAAACCTTTATACTGTAGCCAAGCTTCATAAAGTCACTGTAAAGACAGTTACCTCCTTTCCTTGGATTTGTCAGTAAGTGGTGGAATAATAAGAATTTTTAATTTGACTTAATTTTTCTCCCCTTTTTTTTGCTTTAGGAGCTTGATAAAGAGAAAAGCACTCTAAATGCTGATTTCTTGTACCTTTAATTACCTAATAGGAAATGCACATTTTTCCCACTCTTGTAGTATTCAGTGTAAAATTTTTGTTTTGTAAAGTGTGGATAAGCACTTTGCCTCTTATGGGTATAAAAATATTCAGGGTGTTTTCCCCATAGACCTCCTGCCTCTGTAGTGATAATCTTGCAGAACCATGTAAAGTCCTTTTTGTGTAATGCTGAATTTTGCTTTCCTCCCAGTTGGTCAGGATTGCTACACCAGGATTTGGAGTCTCCAAGATGCCCATCTGCTTAGAACCATCCCTTCTCCCCACCCATCATCCAAAGATGCCATTCCTAGTGTGGTGTTTTCTTCAAGACTTGGGGGTAGCCGAGGAGTTCCTGGCTTACTCATGGCTGTCAAACAGGATCTCTATCACTTCTCCTATAACTGACATTATATTCTCCTCATTCCTGATCTACAAAGCTGCCAGGCTATATGTGACTTCAGAATCTTCACACCAGTCACCAAGCTGTTGAGTCCTTATGTGCTGCTGTTGCATCTGCTTTGCTCATCTAATTGTGAACCTCCTTCAGCAGTTCATTAAATCTTGCTGTAACATATATCTCAGACCTCTTGTAAATAAAAGCTGAACACTGATTAACTGTAGGCAAGATTCAACCTCTCTGAAATGTACCTCTAAGCCTGCCAAGCAGGTAACTTGAAGAGCCTCTGTTGTGCTAGCTGAACTTGCTGTCAAAAGGCTACTCTAACTTGATCCTAGTTTGGTCACCTAACCTTTAGCTGTGGTCACATCTGCCTCAGGAAGCAGGCTGGCCCAGCAGAGTGAAGCAGCTGATGCTGAGAAGCTGAACACTGTAAGTGTTCTGGGGCTTTGTTCGAAGTAGCTTTCGTTGGGTTTCCTGCAACTGCCACTGCTCCACCTTGGAAGCAGTTAGTTGGAAGCAACCATGCTCTGGTTGGAAACAGTTCAAGGAACAGCTGTTTTCCTCACCCCCACTGTCAGTTCTTTTTGCTGGGTCATACTAAACTTTGTCATAGTAAACTTTTAGATGACGTTAGTGTGTGACTGCCCTGCCACCATCCCCTGTAAAAAGCAGCAGGCATGGAGCAAAGCCCCTTTTCTGGTGCAGTAGCAAAGCTGAAAGCCCCTGTTAATTTATCACAGTTTCCTAACCCAGTCCATACCCTAATGTGCAGTTTGGTCAGTAGTCTGCAAGGGCTTGCTCGTGCAGCTGTAGCAGGACACAAGCCCACTTTGTACAGAGCACATCTTTGGGATTTGGAATCAGCTGTGCAACATCAGTATACAGAGGAACAAGTGGGCCCTCAGCTGCAAAGTTGTAGTACCAGTTCACAGCAAGTGGATGATACCATAGCTGCATTTGAGAACAATTACCATCCGATGGAGCCACTTCATTTCCTGCCTGGTAACCAGTCTGGGTTAGGCAAGACCATCCTGCTCTCATCATCTATAGGAAGCACTGACCAGATCAGGAACCTATGAGAGGGCAAAAGCCTTAGGATGGGCTTTAAAGGAAGGACACACTGCACTCAAGTTTTCCAAAACTTATACTAAAGGAGTGCCAGAACCATCTTTTCATCCTGGGATCTGCTTCGAGCATTCAGGTGTACAATTGTGTTATCAGAGATGCTACTTCCCCTGGGGTCCTGTCAGCTCAGCAGGTGAGAGTACAAATGGGTTCTAACGACAGCCATGTTGCACAGCTCTTTAAGAGGGCTCAGTGAGGGGGCCCTGGCAGAGAGCAAGGCTGGGACTGCATTCCAAGTGCCTTGTGCCAGCAGGCACGGTCTGCACATGCCCACAGAGATGAGTGCTGCCCGTTCCTGGTGCAGCACTCACAGGGGTCTGTGTCTTCACTGGAAAGGGCTGCAACAGTGCTGAGCATCCTAGGAAGGAAGGGGCTTTGAAGTCCCACACTTAGCAATCAATCCTCTTTCTGCCTTCAAAGTAAGCTCCCACCAGCACCCTCTTAGGCATGTTACAAAGTTTTCCAGCTATCTCATTTCTTAACAGCTATTATTACTCTTGCACCTAAAGCTTTTGGCCAGAGCAACCTATTTATGGAGGGATTGTACTACCCCTGCCACCTTCATCCTGGTGGGCCATCAACTTGGTTTAACCTCACACTGGTGCACGTGCAAGAAAGCTCTTACTTTTTACACCTCTTGAACAAGAGTACTTGTAGTTCAAAAAGTGGGTTAGTAAAACTATTCAACCAGTCACAAAATGTTTTTCCCAGAGGAGAGAGTGAGCTGCAGCAAGAGCACAGTGCTGTTAACAGGGATAAGGCATTCACGGTTGTGGTGTGAGCTCCATGAGAGTTCATTGAAGACCTGGTGGTGCAGCCAGTTCATCCCTTTGCAACCCTGCTGGTGGCCTGAGCTCACTGAACACACTTCATCAGGGTGTCTCTGGCTTCTGAAAGGAAGCCTCCAAAGTGCAAGACACTGTACAGGGAGACTCCCTCCACAAGCCCCATGAAAACCTGAGCAGAGCCTGTAGGCTTTTGTTTCTTTCCAGTGCATTCCTCTCTCCTTCCATTTTTCAAGTGACTTTGGATAAGAAGGAATTATTCAAATACAGATACCAGAAAAGGTAGAGGTAGACCCCAGTAAAAACCCTCTCAGACCTGCAGGCCTCCACACTCATTTCTCCTGTTCTCTCACAACCTTCAGGCCTAAACACTGTGCTTGCTCTTTCAAGAGACTGTGTTCTTAGGAGCTCTTCTTGCTCACCAACATTCCAGTATTATGTGTGGTGATCTCCTAACCTTTTTTTGTATTTCATTTACCCATTAATCTATACAGAAGACAATAGAGCAGGAAAACTCTCCTCCTGAGAGCAATATCAAAACTTTACAGTGTGAATATATTCAGTCAAAAATAGCTGCTGCAAGGGTAATTGAGATGAATCCCAGCAAATACTCAAAATAGTTTCTTCCCTCTCTGAGTATACATTGAAAACCCCCAAATCTTTCTTCCATTAACAGCCAACTTCTGTTTCCCCATGGGAGACCGAGCTGTTAATTCCTTACAACCATGGTTCCCTCATACCTCTGGCTTTAGCGTTCCTCTGCAGAGCCTTCTTTCCCACACAAAACAGTGGGTGCTGCTCACAGCGTTCTGTGCTGCCCCTTCTTTCCACAGACACTGTTTATGAGCAGGGGGTCTCCTGCCCTCCTAAATGGTAAGCCTTGCAGGCTGTTCCCATTCCCTCTACTACCCTTTGAAAACCAAGGGACCTAATTCCTGGTTGTTTTGCTTTTCAATTTGAGAAAATACTGCACAATTTGTCTTAATTCGTTGTTAATTTTTGACATTTTCTGTTGCATGCACAATAATAAATGCATGCAGTGCAACTTTCAAAAGCATTTGCATTGCTTTAGTTAATAATGCATACTGCAACTAAGCATCTGTTCAGAAAACAGAAGTGTAGCTAATCCCATCCCACTGCAAAGTCCTAATATTACATCTGATAACTCAGTTGCAACATACTTTATATTGATCTTCTTGCTAGTAGACATGTGTGGTTCAAACATTTTCAGGTAGTAACCTACACAGATCATGAAATCCCTTAAAGCAGAATTAATTCCAAAATTTAAATTAGAATTTAGACTCTTTCACTGCTCTTAACTCCAGTAATTCCTGTTCTGCAAGAACAAGACCATGCAACAACTATGTCCAGTTACCGTGGGAAACACAATTGAAGAATTGTGGTTGAAAGGCATCTTACATAACTGCAGATAGTTTCATCTCTTTCTTCCTTTCAGGGAAAATTCATAAAACAAAAGAAAAAAAATTCTTTTTTGTTGTTTCCAGGAACCAAGTGCACACATGTCCCTGCAAACCCATTCACTCAACTAGTGCTTTTGCAGCCAACACTTCTAATTAAGCCTGTAAAAGCACTAAAAAAGGAGAGGGCAAGCAGGGCAAGAAGAGAGGCAATTTGGCTTCAGTGAGGAACAGCAAGCAGTTTACAGGCAGCAGCTAAAGTATATTAAATATAATCTCTTTCTTTACGAAGCAACAGTGGGACCCTGAGGCAGTTTAAAAGGAACTGCAACACTCTTCCTGCCTGCTACAGTATCAAACCACAGTATTTCTTTGCCTCAGCTTCTCAGGAAGGACTGAACTAGTGGGAAACTTCAGAAAGGCCATCCCTGTGCTCCAAGCCAGGTTGCAGCATCCCTTGTCCAGCAGACACCATTTCTTTGGTCCCCTTGGTTCCCTGAAGCATGGCACAGCACAGCCCACCCAGCTCTCCTCACTGGCCAAACTTGCCAGTGTCTCCCATCAACACCACTCTCAGAAGCCACAGTCTCACCCTTGCTCTGTTCCATGTCCCCTGCTGCTATCAGTCAACTCTCAACCCTGATTAATAAAGCTTTTTACACATAAACCCCTTTAGGTCACAGAAGGTTCTTAGACATAACAGGTAGAAAAACTTCAATTTTAACTTGAAATTTGTAAAGCAGGGAGGAGATTTACTTCAGGGTCTTCTGTGGTGGTGTTGGTCACATCTTTCTCTTGGTCTCAATTTAATGCAATACATGCATTCATGGTCATTTCTTCTCTATTATCCTGATGAATACTGAAACTAAGAGGTCAAAAAAAGTCGATTTACTAGTCACAAATTCACACTCTATTTTTGCTTTTTTAAGTTTAAGAGGAACCTAACAGGACTAAAAAATAATGCATTTGTTATAAGAAAGGGAGAATTCAAACCCAACTATGTGTATAATCTCATGGTATCCCCTTACAGAAGCTGCTTTCAGAGAAGTTGTAATCCAGCAGTGAAGAATCTGGCTTTGCTCCCCAAACCTTCAGTCACTAGTGACTGCTTGCCCACACTATATGTACTACATACACTGTGAGCTGAATCCAGCAGTCAACACCAAACCAAAGAACTTTCTAGACACGGGGTTTGGGGTGAGGGCCTGGGGGCTGAGAGATGCTTATCCAACTGTTAAAAGCACTTTACATACCAGTGTAATACTTCAAAAATGGAAGCCAAGGCACAAATTTGATAAACCTTTTCAGGTAATGTCTGAAAATATAATCAAGATCACCTGCCTTTTCTTGTTGAAACAACTTCTTTCCTGTCTGTTATTATCACGGTAGCTGTGAAGCACTCTGATGCCTTCCTGACAAGTCATCATCTGTACATCACCATCATACTTATGGACCTGCTTCTCTCCAGTGCTGCTAAAAAATTGCCTTTTAAGCAGAAAGATTTAAACAGCTTTTCAAAATGTTAGAAAACAGTATGTTTCAGAATCTGGCATTTTTGAAATTAGAATTTCTGTAATGCCACAATTAAAACTTCTCCTATATAGGGACTTTCCCATATATATATACATACATATAAATATCTATTACTGGTGTAATTCTTTTTTTGCTTGAGTTATATCCAACAAAAAGTTAAAAAGCCAAATGCATTTTAATTTTGGCTTCAGATATCTAACTAGCTGCCATTCTACTTTAGTTTTGTCATATTATACTGTTGATTTTGAAAGCCCTCATAGCAAATTTTTATTTATTTTGACATTGACATGATTTCATTGTTGATGAACCTGCACTACAAACAAATACATTTTATGACATAATATATGTACTGTGACTGACAGAATATATATGTCAACATTGCTTTGCCATGAGAGAGTGCCCAGCTAAAGCAGACAGTTCTATCACTTGTCCAAATCACTCTCTGTTCTCAAATTACTGGCAGGCAAAGACGTATTTGTTGGTGCCAAATCATATTACAGCCATCAGCGATAATTAAATACAAGGACAATGCCACAAGACGTGGCATTACAGTGACTGACAATGTCAGTTGACAAATGAAACACGAAAATGATGAGAAGCTGCCAAAATTGAATTATATTCGTATTTAAACCTAATTGGGCTGCTTATCCTGAAAGCAAAAATATGGACAACAAAGTCTGTAGAACCAGGTGGGGAAGCCAGAGTCCTGCAATGTTAAAGCCCAGGCTCCCAAAGCAACAGGGACATTTGTGAATGTCTCAGCACAATCATAGAGATACCTGGCATAAATGCAAGGCAGATCTAACTTAATGATGGTGTTTATTTCTACAGAAAACTCTTGTTGACATCAGAAGCTAGCAAGGGTTGTCTTGTCTTCAAGAATACAACCAAACACAGACAGGAACATACAGGATATCTTGGCCAACTTCAGCCTGTGTAACTTCACCTGCAAGGTACTGGGCAGGAGAACAAATGAACAGGAAAACCAGTGCAGGGGGTGGAAGTGGGGGAGGACAGGGAATGAAGGACAGAGCAGTTTTTCTTGTGCAAGTAACTCCATCTCAGAGCCTGTTCCTACCCTGGCAACAGCTACATGGTGCAGCCATGCTGTGCCACCATCTGTCCCCTGGCTGCAAGTCTCAAGTGCAACATCAACCTGGTACACATTTAAGCCAAGAATGGCCCTACAGGGTCTGGACAGGGAGCCTGAGTGAAAGTCCACATCTATATGAAGCTTACATATATCTGCTTCACCGAATGACAGGGAAGCCCACATCATCTATTGGAAGATGAAGCTTCATGCTGAATTGGCATATGTACCCATAATGTAAATAAATCCATCAGAATATAGCATTCAACAAGTCTAGGCCTGTTTTGTGGTGCTTTGGGTAAGGAATTCAGTTTGTCACTGGGGCACACATTTTTGCACATTGGCTAGTTCATATGATTGTTATTTTACTCAATGTTTTCCACAGCATTTCCTAATTGGAAGAGGTGCAGATGCTGCTCGATCTGTCAATAATCAATCTGACATAATTTTTCTGGCAAGAGATTTACATCAGTCAACTTCAATCTTAACTCAGAACATGCTTTTATCGTGTCACATCTCAGACCAATTGAATTCATTATCCTAACAAGTAATTGTGGCAATTTTAACTGCCAAAATATTAACATTACAGTGAACTTCAGTTGATCCAAGGGACATATTATCATCCTGACCAACTGCAACTTCATGGTAATTTCTCTTCAGTGTAACACACATAGTGATAATCTTCTAGAAATTTCCTGAAAAACAGTCTCCTTCTATCTGTGCCCTTGCCAATACAGGAGACTTTTTTACACAGGAGTTGCATTACTGTCAGACCTGTCTCATGGTGCCATTATAAAACTCACAGTTTATGCTTTTCCATAGGTCCAGCAATGTTGCTGTGAACTCTGTCAGGTTTTCCAAAAACTCACTCTTGGTAGGTGCTATCTGTAACACAAAGCATCTCTCCTAGTAGTTCAGGAATAGAACTCACAGGTTTCTATTGACAGTCCCACCCCAAACACAACATGCTCCCATTTTGCTTTAGGTATTTTTTTTCCCCCCAGGATTTCCATTTCCTTCATGTAAGTTTTCTGTAGAGCTTTCTGTCCACAGACATCTCTTAGGGCTCTTTTGTTTATTGAATCCTAATGTGTTACCACTCAATAGCATTGGGCTTTGCTAGCATCTATCCCCTTTAAATAGCTAAGCCATTTAATAACCATATTCTGTATGTGTACTCACAGCAAACAGTACCAGAAAACACAAGCACTATTCTGTAAAAGAAACAACAGGGAACTTAAATATTAGGGTTTTTTTCTTCATTTTGGAAAACAAAGATCCCAAATACACCTCTCAGCATTCTCCAGAAAGAGTAACACCAGGCCTGCTGCAGTTCAAGCACCACATAAGAAACATTATAGAAGATTCAGGTCCAGGATAATCAATCTATCACTCTATCTATCTGATACTTACAGGTTGCTAAGTTACTAAGACCACATATATATATATTAAAAATGTTTAGACAATATCTTCCTTTTGATTGAGTAGTAGTTCTTGCTTTGATAAGGAAAAAAAATCAGACAAGTCTTTGAAACAGATGCCAAAGATTTTATACAAGGAATGTCATGGCTGCTTTCTCTTTGTGCATTAACATGGTAGTAAAGCTACATGCATAAACAGCACACAGGGCACAGCCTACAAACCAAGAACACATTGCTCACCCATTAAAAAAATAAAGAATACTTTGAAGCACAGAATTATGCTAGAATGTACAGAATGTCTTTTAAGGGAGGATTTCTACCTACTCATGCCCTTACTTGGAAAACTGTCAGTTTATGGCAGACTTTTGCTTACAAAAACATAAGACAGTCCGCAGTAAACTTGGCCAGTACTGAAGGTATCCTGGAATATCTTCTAAGTCTACTTCCTTGTGTAGGCTGGATGTAGTTGTGAAGGGACAAACACTTTGTGAGCGTGTTCTTTCAGAGACAAAGTGAGAACCGCTTGTTACAAGGAAAGTCAGTACGCTTGTTCAGAAGATAAAGTTCTTTATAGCAGTTAATTTAATAATACAGTCTTAAAACAGGGTGTTGGGCACTCATCTACACAACAGCACATTTAATAAGCTGGGGAAGAAATACCACAGTTCCAGGACACTGCATTAAACTCCAGCCACTCCAAGAGGAGGCAACTCTCCTGTGGTGAAAGAATTCTTGTCTATGTAAGCCAAGAAGGGAGAATTTTAGGCAGTTTCATCCACAATGGTCTCTTACTTCTTATAAGTGGAACCACAAATCCATAGTATGTGACAGTATAAGTTAGGTTAAGTGATGCTTTTCATAATAAAATCAGTGAATTCATTGCAGTCCTTTCATAAAAGGAAGAAGTCCAGTGAGTGCCAGTTGCTAGGAGCAAAGAAGAATGGTTCCCGCTTTCCAGGTTGATTTGTAAGTTCATATTATTAGAAGAAAGTAAGTCAAATCTGTGCAGTTTCTATGCAACCATATCTGAGAACACAGAGGCTTCAGAGACTACAGGATCACTTGAAAAGTGGGGGAAAAGTAAAGTCATCACAACCCAAACAACTCAAACCTCATATCTCAGAATTGCCTACAAAACTTGTTCGCTTCTTCTGCTCTGGACAAAACTTTTAACTGCAATGACCTTGCAGAGAAACTTGAAGAAAACCTGAGTACATGAAAACATTGTCAGGGAGAAAAAAACCCTGCTACCTTTTGATCTGTTATTGAAGTTGAAATGGCAAAAGCAGAATGTTTTGCCTCGTGCCACAGGATTTGCTTTACCTTTCAGAGCTCTACTGGTCTCTGCCAGGGAGTCTGTGTTAACTTGATACATCTTGCACTGCAAGACCATTGCTCATATCACCGTTCAAACAAACTTGCTAATAAATCTGGGATTAATCTTCCATGGCCAGAAGGGCAGCACCTCCAGATGCAGAGTTGGTTGAACTATCAGGTGTAATTCATATATCAACACTGGAGATTCCTGGCAGCACAGAGTCCAAACCTTCCTCACACGACATCACGATCAGCAAGACATTCCAAAAGAAGAATTAGAAGGCCATAATTCTGATCCAATACAGTAAGGAACACCACCATCCATCAACTGAACTAGGAATACTCAAAGCTTCATTATTCAACCATATTCTTAATATACTAAATTATACATAGTTGATATATATATATATATATGGTTTTTTATTGGAATAAAATACAATGGATTTTGGTTTGCTCATTTACAAGGGAGCTTCCTCCCTTTCCCAGTTAATTTGAAATTAGAACCTAGAGGCTGAATGTAAGCTCATTCCCAGCGTTCCGAGATGGATATAACACGAGAGGAGGCCAGAAACTGGAAACATGCACTCTGGCTGCAATAGGTTAGAAGGTGAAAGGGAGACCAGATATTTTCATTTGTAACCCTGAGAACATAAGGAATTGCAAAGATCTGGAGAGCAGCCTGGGGTTAAAGGTCACCAGGCTTTTTATTGCAGTTAAAGCACACTCGGACTGGGTGATCCCATCCGCGAGAGGGAACCGCCCTGCGGTCGTGCGAGCACTCGTCACAGAATCCCTGGCCACAGGCCCGGCAGTGGTGTTTGGAGAGTTTGATACTGAATTCCTTCCGGCAGTTGTGGCAGTGCAGGATTTCATGGTCTGGTACCCAGTATGCAGGTCGGGCAGCATCTTTTACCAGACCTAAGGAGGAAGTGAGGTGAGGGGATGAGAAAGAGGGAGAACAAAATAATCCATGAACACGAGCATGTCAAGAATGTACTCCAGTGGAGGCACTCACAGTGCAAGTCATACCGCTGCCATTAAGGGGGAGGTGACATACTGACATAATCCTTCAGTGCAATGAGAAACCATTTAGGGCATTCTACCATTCTCCCACATCCTGCCTGTCTTCAAAGAGTAAACAATGTCTCTTTTAATGGTGTCATCTTGCCTGACTCAGACTCTTCCAGAGGTTGACACTTGCTTTTCCCTACCTTCAGTTTCAGCTGTGGCCAAAAAAGCCACCAAGTCACAAAACCAAATATTCAGAAACGCATTTACTGTCTGAACTGAGAAAGGGATTTACTCTGTCCTTCATTGAGCCAGAGAGCAAACACCCACAAAGGTGAAGGCTGGACATGCTATAGGCAAAGCAGCTCAACAATGATCTGCACAATGAGTAGGAAGTCAGGTCCAACAACAGACAATTCAAACATGAAATGTTTGCTGACATACCTAAACTGCCACCCAGCACATGAAAGAGCAGCAGAGGTTCCCTGCACTAAGCTCACCATTAAAAGATCAGACTACTAATTACTTCCTCATCACTACCAACCTGGACAACTTCAAATTCTCAGCCCTCCCCTCAAAAGCACCAAGAAATACCAGCAGTATCCATGAACACACTTAAAATGCACTCAGCCTCTCTGAAAGAAAACCAAACCTGATAAAATGCTTCCTAATTGGCCAATCTTTAGGGAACTCCAAATGGCAGGTCACTGCAGTGAATCCATCAGGGGAGCATGAATTACTCACAGTTTGGTGCACAGTTTTGCATATTTGGGTGAAAAGAGAAAGTGTGATCTGCAGAAACAACTTGCTGAAAACCAAGAGAAAACATCAAGCAGGAGAGGTCTGGAGGGCTGTAGAACTCTCAGCCAAAAGTGGTATCACAGCAGAAGTGCCAGCCTGTCACACAAGCTCTTGAATTTTAATAACAAGTTTTGCTCTTTGAAAACAGAAATGCCTTTAGACAAAAAAACTCCATCAGAACACAACAGAACTCACCTAAGGGAATGTCCATGGCTGTCACCACTGCTCCAAGTGTGTTTTGCACAGCTTCCCCCACCTTCCTGGCAATAAGTGTCCCCCCTTCCTCATCTGAAGGCAGTTCAGCCACATCTGCAGGACACAAGAGTGAAGGGCTCAACACCTAAGTCCACCACCCTTTCTGCCAAGTTTCAGTTAATTCACATTTACAAAACCAACAGCAAACCCAAAAGGCAGGTTAGAATCTCTCCTCAGCCTTTATGTTCCCCATCCACAATCTTGGATTGCAGAGTGTTCATTTTAGCAATAGTGAACAAAATATATAATCTGCTGTAACATAAGCACCCCTGCTCTGATGTTAGCACCAGCCCATCAGCAGTTGCTAGGAAAACAAAGTAAAGATACAATTAGAAAATAATTTTGTCAGCAGTTCAGGTATCTGATAGGGTCATCTTTCTTCCAAAAGCCATTGAACTCTTCAGCTTCCTTACCAAAAACTGTTTGGAAACCCAGTGTGAACAACACTGTTTACACCCACTAGGAATGGCTGTGATCCAGAAATCAGGGACAAAGACTTCAGGCTAGTTCCCAGGGATAGTTCTGTCACAATCAACTCAAGATTACCTAACTGGATGCCCCTGTTGTCATAGCAGTTGTCACACACACGCACTGGCGCTGGTCCCCAGCCTCGCTCCGGCACTGGACGTGTCTTGGAAGAACAGCCATCACAGAAGCCCTCTCCACAGGCCCGGCAGTGATGCTTTGTGTCGTTATCTTTGAAAGGCGTGTTGCACTTCTTACAACTCTAACCAGAACAACACAGAAGGAAGAACTGTTAAGTCTCATCTTCCTGAAGTGAAAAATAGAGAGCAGAAGCCCAGGATGGCAAGTATCGGAATGAAATTGTGAAAAATACAGTTAAAAACGAGACCTGGGTGCTATCAGCCCCATAACCTTACCCCAGGGAAGTGACTTAGAACAGTAGGTGTACAGTGGTTAAGCCAATATATTGCTATGATCCCCTCGTTCACAATCACAAATAAACACAGCCACATCATGGAGGGCTGAATGATGGATATTTGACCTTTGTGTGGGCTAAGAGTTCAGAAGGCAGTTTGCATTGAAGAAAAATCTGCTTCTGGCAAGACACAAGGAATCCTTTCCTAGTTGAACTGTTTGGGTGAGCTTTTTGTATCTGGTATGAAACCAGAGTTTAATCTCTGCACCTATAAAAATAGTACTATCAACTGCAGTAGCCAGATTTAAGATGTCGATTCTTTGCTTTGAAAAACAAGTTCATGCAAGCCAGGATTTTCTGTGATATTGCTGGGAGAGTAGCTCACAAAGAGCAGGGAGAAACCATCTCTGTATCAGGGCTGGGCCAAGTCTCTGTTCATAATTTCTCTGGCTAAGTCAAGAATGGGAAGAGGAGAGAGCACTTCAGTTTTCTCAAAGGTGTTGGAGTAGTGATTGCGGCAGTAAAACAAGAAGCATTTAGAATCTGCAAAGTACTTTATTACTTAAAGAGAAAGGAAAAGGGGTTTTAGCTAGGCAAAGCCTTTCTCTCCAGCAGTTGCTATTTACCAGAATCTGAGAGTTGGGTCTCCAGTAAGCTGGGGCAATCTGGTCTGTCAACCAGGAGGTCACAGCTTTTGTGGGTCCCAGGCTAAGTTCAGATACTGATTGAGCCATGAAATTCATGCCATCCAACAAACGCTGGGCTGCATTGTTGTTGTCTTTCAGAAATCCATCAGTCTGGAATGAAAAAGATATTCATTTGAGAATAAAAACAGGGAAACCTTTTTTTTGTTAGATGGTTCTGCAACCCATTACTCCTGTTAAACTGGAGGGCAAGCAGGAGAAAAAGATTCACCAGCCCTGTTTTGAAAGACAGGAGTAGGTTGGCAACTTAGCCATTTCAAGATAGCCAAAACATGTCTGAAAGCCCTTGCAAAGGCTCTTTCGAACAGCAGGGACCAGCTTAATGAAAGGCAATCTATTTTCTCCATCAACATCCAGAAGAACCGAGCTAGCATGTGCATGGCTGCACACATAGACGAAGACTATCCAGCAACCAGACTTACCCCTGGCCAGACATGCTCAATTTCTGTCCTCACTACAGTGTTCACAGGGTCTTGGTTGCCAAACCAGTACTGCCGGCTGCGATACACCACCCCGCAGTTGGGGCACTCGATCACGTACCTGCACAAGAGGAGGACAGGTCACCCCTCTGGCAAGCCCCGTGCACCAGGCAGCACAGAGGCCACAGAGAGCAGGGAGATCTCAGCTGCAGTACTCACCCTGACCAGGCATACTTGGCAAGGCCCAGCCAAGGGGAATCCGTGGAAGCAGAGGTTTTTGGCACCACGCTGACCTCCATCCCTCGTTCATAACAGGCCTACAACATAAAGGCTGAATTAAAACTACATTCTTGGGAAAACAAACCTACATCTGGCTGCTGTTTGGCCACGTAAAGTATATAATTAGCATACAGAGGTCCACAGCAAAGGAGCACTCATCAGAACTCATTTAAAAACAAACTAAAAGCCATCCACTGTCAATAATAACATCAGAGAAGTATTTCTACATCAATAAAGACCATTATGGTACCCAAAAATTTTCCTGTCTCCCGCACAGATCCTTCAGAAAAATTGGCTAACACCAAGCACTGGGCATAAGTAAATAAGAGTAACCATGTCAAATACATAAAAGGTCAACATCACCCAGGTTAAGAGCAGTCAGCTTCAAAATTTAGCTAGAAAATGACAAAGCACACAGAGGCGATGAACTCTCCAAGCAAACATACAAGTCAAATAAGGACCAATTTTTCTTGTCAAGGCTATGAGCACCTCTGACATTAAAAATAAAAAAAGGAAGAAAACAGGCACATGCCGGTGATATTCCTCATTTACTTGGTAATCCTTTCTTTTTTCATTCTTCAGACCTTGTCCTTGTATCTCACCTTGCAAGTGTAGACTCTGTTATCATACTGGTGAGAATATCTGCATCGACTTTTGGATTCATGAGGGACTCCTTCCTTTGCATGGTTCATGCTCTTCTTACAGCCACACCTGAGTATGCAAGAGCAACCCATAAGTTGTTGCTCTTAGACACAGGACAGATGTCACCAAGATTTCATTTTTTACTGCTATCTTGCATTTTTATAGATGTTCTGCTCTCAAACCATCTTCACAACTGTACATACAGCAATGATGTAATTTCTTATCGAAAGGCAGGCTCTTCAGAAAGAGGAGCAGCAACTGTTTCACATACAAAGCAGCACCACACAACAAATTACTGCAGAAAATACTTGGCATCAGAAAAGAAGCATAACCAGCCACAGCATCCTGCTGCTATACAGCTCCCAGTCTCAGAGCACTGACTGCCATCTACTGCCCTTCCAGGCTCAATCTTGGGGCTCTTTCCAGAGAGCTACAAGCCAAGATCTAATCAAATATGGAGCTCCACTTGGACCTAGTCACTGAACACAGCCCCACTCCATGATGGGGCTTTAGGGTTGTTTTTACTGTTTAGGCAATAAAAAGGTCACAAAAAAGCCATCATAAGGAATTTATTTAGAACACTCCTTTCTTCCTGCCTTGCTTATATTTGGGAAAAGATATGGGCAGCACAGGTTTGTAGTCATGCACAGAAACAAAGTGGGCAAAAACCATACATCCAGCTGGGACGTGGAAATAGTGGTTGTCCAGTTCACAAAAGAGTTGAATTTCAAGCTAATTCTGCCTGGAAGTACTAGCTGAGGCTAGATGATGTCAGGTGCCAAGATGTAACAGAAACTTTAAATTCTGTGGCTGCAGGTGGGAGCACTATCCTCTAAGAGGATGAGAAGCATTTCTCCTCTACTTACCCACAGCTTAGGCACACAGAGGAGCATGTGAAATACTCATCTGGAAAGAAAGAGCTGTGAGCCATCTGGTCATCAGGGATCTCCCCACTGAACCGGTCACTTAGAGCCTGTCAAACAAAAAAAGAATGAACTGGAAAGGGATAAAGGGCAATGAAGAATTTTCTTTTTGCAAGAAAAGCATAGATTCCTCTACTGGAGGGGGAGGCAGAGAGAGTACACAGCTAACAAATGTGTCTTACTAGCCTGGAAAACAAAACAAGGATTGGAAACCAACCAAGAAAGCAATCTTGCACTTGTATGGAAGTGACTTAAATACTTGTAAGATACTTCTTTTCTCTGCTCTCCTCTCCTCCTGTCTCTAGTTCGAATTTTGTAGTAGAAATGAGTGGTAGAAAATTGCATCCACCTCTGTGCATCCAATCCATACTCAAAATAGCAGGGTTCTTGCTAAAAGGGCTTTGCATTCTGGAAACCTCTAAAAAGAAACTCATAGGAGCATTTCTCATAGTTCATGAGAACTTTTTTTTTTTTTTTTTTTTTTTTTTTTCCTCTTGGCTCAGAAAGTGCTGCCCTGAGCTTCCTCTGGCCACTTGAACAACCGCTCTTCTCTGGTGAAATGGCAAAACTGAGACAAAGGGATTTGTGCCCTTTCCTAAGAACATCCATTCTCAGATTAAAACAGTCCTTAGCCTTGGCACACAACTTTTTCAGTTCTTTCAGGTCTTATGTTTAAGAAAAAAAAAGCACTGGAACAAAGCAAATGGTCAGTTTTTCTTGATGGAGATCTCTGAAGGCATGAGATCTAGCTGAAACTCTTCCTACAGCTGAGGTTTATATAGTGGCTGCCTGTCTTTCTCTTCCTCCCCCTCCCTCACAGGGTTGGGGTAGGTGGAGTGGGTGCATCTTTGCTGTCTAAGAAGGGTTGACTGCACATACACACAGACTTGTGTATACCTCTCTCACCACTCCACTTACTTGAGCTTCCCTCAAATAAGTTCTCTATTTAAACATTTTATTTCATATAATTTCAAGGAAATTTGCTTTACATTCTCTTTTAAGCTTGACTGATATTGATACTTTTGAATGAACTCACAAGTTAGAGGAAGGGGGCAGAAATCTCTAGCAAGTCTTGTGTCCTCAGCAAGTGAAGCAAAAGAAGTTAATTTGTAGCTAGTAGTGATTTGAACATAGCAAACACTCCACTGGTCATGAATTTAAGTATACCAGCAGCTATATCTGAAACCAGACTACTTGATTACTGCAATATTTTTAGAAATTAAAACTAAAATTAATGATTCCAACTGTTTTTCCCCTTGCTGCCTGTCTGCTCCCTAATGCAAAGAATTGAGTACATACCACCCTGACACTTCCCTGTGCTTCAGCTACCACTAATACAGAGCAGCCAGAATTATCTGTTCCAACAGCTGTGACTAACACCAGAAAAGACTGCTAACACTACCTCCTTCTGCAGATATGCCCCAGCTCTGGCTGCACCTCCCCAATGACAGCTGTGCTCTTCAGGCCAAAGAAAATATGATGTTAATCAGCCAGTGGTATGTGGAAACTCATAGGAAATACTGCAAATTTAAAGACCCAAAAATCCCTCTGACATCCTAGCAAAGTGAACCATCTAAGAAATCACTTGCTCTCAAGTAATACATAATTTAGCTTGATCCAATCCTGTTCCCTAGCTATCAGCACAACTCCTTCCTCCTTTTTGCCTCCTACCCCTTGGGTTATACTACTCAGTGCTAGGTTTTGCCAACTATTAACTCCCTCTAAGTCTCTTGCATTTTGTCCTCTTAGGCTAAGGCCAACTTTAGGAATTTTATAAAAAACCTTGTAAGGTGTCTCTTTGTCAATCACTGTCATTAAGTGCTTGTCACTCACAGCATCAGTTACTTTTTTCTTCCCAGCTTTATGATCTTGCTCAGTTTGGCTCTTTAACTTTTCTTGACCCTCCATGGTCTTTACTAAAGTGTTTGTTTTGTAGTAAAAAAAACCACCTATTCAGCCTCCCCAGCTGTTAGACAAAACTATCATTCTCGTGGAAGACTGGCATGCAAGTCTGCATCACTGGTTCAGGTGCTCTGCCTCTATGAGCCACAGCTGAGTTAATAGCAACAGTGGTACAAATAAACGCTGTGACAAACTCTTCTTCACTTACTTTTAGCGCTTTGTAGATAACCCCAGGCTGCCTAGGTGACCGAGTAGTATTGTTCTCCAGCTGCTGCTCCACAGCTCGCCTAAGCCCAGAGAAATCTGTTGGAGGATTGTAAGTCCTTGTTCCCTTGTAGTGAATTGAGCTGAAAGCCTCAGGAAAACAGCTTAGCTTCCGAAACCGATCCTGAATGAGCTTCTCAGGAACCTCAGAAGGATGATCTATGTATAAAAGTATCAGCAAGTTCATAAACAACTGATGGTTTAAAACAATACTTCAGTTGCATAGTACTTTCATATGCAATATAGACCTAGTTTTCTTAATCAAATCTTCTAATACATCTGGAATGCAGTTATCATTATATGTTAAAACAAGGAAAAGAAACAAACTTTCGAAAAGCAGTCTCTATTTTGTGATACACAGCTTTAAATTCTAAGACCAACTTCCTCAGGTAAAGCCAGACACATCTAGATTCTGAAACACAGATATCCAGATTAAGGAGCAAGTTAGGACATAATATAAGGAAACACAATGTCAGCACATTTGTTAGTTCTTTTCACCAGACCATAACTTGGTATAGCTATTCCTAGCACCCGATAAGTGGAGGACATGAACCATACATGGGCTGCCTGTTTTCTATGCCAACCCTGTAGCAAGGAAGACCAAGCACTATCAACAATTTGTACATGGCAAAGCACTTCAGAACTGGCAACGTCAGGTCACACTCCACAGAGCCAACCACATTCTCCTGTCTGCTTCCAAGAATCTGCTGTACATTTCAGAATAAGGCATGCCCCATCTTCCTTGTCCTAAAACTACATAAACACACTTATCTCAATTATCCATTGAGACAGACGGTTATAGCTTTCTGCATATCCGTATGCTAAGAGGCTTCTTTCCTATTCCTACTGTGATCAGAAGTGGCCATAAAAATAGGTGTTATTTTATGACCCTGACTTTGCATACAGGTGCAAAGTGTCCTCATGGGTCACTAAAGGCTGAACTGATTAAACAGCAAATGTCAACAACTTCATGAAAGTCTGAATTACTAATCAGCAAATTGGTATATAAGGAAAAGATCTGCCTTGCACGTAAGTTACAAGTTATTAAGAAGTTACTCCAATAAGAACCAGAAAGAATGTCAAGTTCTTCTACTAGTTTAAAACCTCACTGTTTAGAAAAGCCCATATGAGAATGTGGGTCAGCCAGGACTGCTGAGGTACTCATTACACAAGAGACAGCCCCTAGATGTTCACAAACAGCAGGACGGAGCCTCAGCCGCTGTTGCCTGTGGGACAGACTCACGTCAGAGAAGTTCATGGAGAACTGCCTCCCATGGGAGCAATCACACACTGAAGCAGGGGAAGGACTCCTCTGCCTGAGCAGCAGCAGGAAAAATGTATGGTGAACTAACCATAATCTCCATTCCCTGTCTCCCTGCATGGCTGGCAGGGGAGGAGGTAGAGCTGAGAAGGAGGGAGGGATGAGGAAAAGCTGGTTTTAAGCTTTATTTTACTTCTCATTATCCAGCTCTGATTTTGTCAGTAATAAATTCAATTAATATCCCCATGTCAAGTCAGTTTTGCTCATGATGGTATTTGACGAGTGATCTCTCTGGACATTATCTCAACTGATGAACTTTTCATTATATTTTCTCTCTCCTGTCTGGTTGTGGAGGGGAGTGATAGAGCGGCTTTGGTGGGTGCCCAGCATCCAGCCAGGGTCAACTCACCACATCAGTTTTCATCTGCCTTATCACCCCTACTCAGTAACTTGTATGATGACCCCTCCTGTGGCTAGCAGAACTCATGACTATTCAGTGCTAATGTTCAGCTGGCTAAGAGGATTATTCTAGCTGATTTGGAATAGTCAGATCACCATAAGGAAATGCTCTTCTAGTTCCACAGCCTGGTTCCCAGACTGAAACCAGTGAAAGCAAAACCCAAATCATATTTTTACATGATAAGAAAGAATGCTGAATATTTAATGCAACCTGATCACTTACAGGCAGTGTTTAGCATGTTGTAATTGGAATTGCCTACTCACCAGAGCCCAGTAGCTTGGTGTACACAGTCTCATGAAAAATGATGACACCTGGACCCAAAGTTGACAGAGGAACATCTAGGCCACAGCGGGCTGTGGTAGCTTTTAGCTCCTTGGTGAAGTGTTTTAAATAAGCCTCCGAGGCATCACCGAGGAATTTGAAGAGGTCATTGTGGAGCCTGTCAGCACGAGTACGGTAGATGACAAGGTCAGAGATGGCCAGCACCTTCAGCAGCAGCCGTGTTCTCTGGCTCAGGTTCACCGTGGCCCCCAGGAGGCCCTCAGTATCAATGACCACCACTTTGCGGACAGGGTCATAGGCTGCCCAAACTCCGACTGTGCAAGACTCCTGCGCGGGAGACGTCTTGAAGACTTCCCGGCCATAGAAGAAAGTGTGGTTAAGGGTGTGAGACTTGCCATCCCCTGTGTTCCCAAAGATGGACACTACCTTTAGGTGCTGCTCAGGACTGCAGTCCAGTTTCTTGATAAAGTCTTCTTCATTCCTTACCTTCCAAAACAAAAAGAAAAAAATATTATAACTCTGTAATTGGAGTAGACAACACTGAAGACACAGCTGGTTTCAGGGTTCATAAGATTGAAAAGAATGATTACCTCCTCTTCAGAGTTCATCGTAAGTTTCTGAAGGACCAAGAAGTGCAAAGCAAAATACTATAACGCAGATTTGTAAAATGTACACATTGACGGGATTTATGTTGTTCCACCATGGTGCTGTTTTGGAAGTGATGCCTAACTGTGATTATGTATCTAGTCAACTCTCTAGTGCCTCACCCCATTCTCTGAGACAGCCCTTTCAGAGAAGGGAGTACAACACTACTTCCAAGTCTGTCAGAACAGCTACATGGAGCATGGCAGACTTTCTCAGTAGCATTGGTCTCCTGGCAAGCACCCAAATTCAGGCATGAAAGAGGGGATTGCTTTTACCACTTTAACTTGTCTCATCCACAGAGGTTGAGCACCTGTTTAGGTAGAAAAATCTCTGCCATGCACTTGTGCTGCATCTCTCCACAGCCAGGGGCTCCCAGACGCAGACTGTCCTATTCCCATTGCTCTCCAGCTGATCAATCCTTCAGCTGGAAAGTGGGAGCAGAGAAGCAGCAAAGCCGTGCACCAGAGTCAGGTGCTCGAAGCAGGTCAAACTGGTTCTCACAGAAGTGCCACAACTACCTCAATGATCCATTTCATAATTTACTGTATTGTACTTTCATAAAAAAATAGAACAAAAGAACACACACATACAAAACCAAAAAGTGCAGGTAACTTCTCTTTGGATTTACATAGTTTAAGTGTCAAGCATCATGCTGTCTAGGCTAAAGAACAGGGTATTTTCTGTTCAGATACTGGAGCAACAGGGGCAGATAAATAAGCACTGAAATGGGCTAAGTTCTGTACAAGAGCCTGCCCTGATCTTGCTGCAGAATAGATCCTCGGCTTTCACAAGTTTCATCTTCATTCATTTAGTCCTTGCTTTTTTGTCTTCCAACAGGTTTTATCCATATATTATATGACAGGGAAGAATATGACAGAAGCACTTTTTGAGAAAGATTAAATTCACTTTCTTTATCCCCATTCCCTCTTCAAGGAATCCCCATCAACTGAAGAGTGCAGGGCTTCCATCCCCCTCTCCCCTGCCTCTTAACTTCCAGAAGCTCTTAGCTATTTTCATCCTGCAAGTACAGTTGGAAAATCTCACAATCTATGAACCAGGGAAGTAATAAGGTAATAAATGGTTTCTTTGAACAAGTTTATTCTTAGATCAGCAAATTAGTTCAAGGCTCAGTCAGCCCCATTTGCTTTGGTCAAATCTATCAGCAGCACCTAGACTTTGAAGGAAAATAAAAATCAGCCAGTGTGCCAAAAATGTAAAAAATAGCCAGTGTGCCAGATTGTGGTTGGGAACAGCGTTCACAAAGAAAAACTGTGGGCTGTGGGCTTGCAGTAGCTTCTCACAGACTCAAACTATGCAAGGCAGCCTCACAGTGCAGAAGAAAACAGGAAACAAGAGACATCAAAATGCTCTCAACAGACTCTTTCCTGGTGTCTGCAGGAGAACATCAAGATACACCGAAATTACAGGTGCATGAGAAAGGGTCTGCTTTCCTGGTAGCTGTGATTATTAGCTTATCATCAGGTAGGCAGCCTAGATGATAGGTGCAATTTTGCTTAGTGTCTCTTAAGATGTCTCTGTGGATGAAAGGAGGTTCTTGATTCATGGAATAAGTCCTAAAAACATTCACAGATTTGACAATATGAAAATGTTACGTGTATGTAAGCAAAAGGGAATATGTGATAATGTCTTCTCCCAACTTCTAAACTTCTCACCAAAAAGATGACAGGTCCTTTTTGCCAGAGTCAATAGTTATGTACTCTGTGGACAACACAAAAAAGTATGAGTTTCCAAACAGCTGTCTAAGTATTGGCAGGACAGCTAATGACTATGATCCTTTAGCTAGCACTAGTTATTACTCTGGTAGCAGTTCAGAGAGTTTGTGGAACGGACTGAGTCAGTAATGTCAGAAGATACAAAGAACAGTAGGGACCATAGGAATAGGGTAACTCTGAGATAGATTCCCACCATTAAGAGACAGGAATCAAATCAAAGCTACACTGAACATCAAATCACATACCCAAAGTTATTCCCTTCTAAGTTGTCCTCTTCTAGGCTCTTGCAGACCTCCATTCAGGAGAGAACTCAGGAGTGATTTGAACAAGCAAGTTACCCAGGAGCACAAGAATGCATCAATGTCCAGCTAGTCCAATGTTTATGTCTCACAGGACTTGGTAATGAATGTGAAGAACTTAAGACATGAAATGAATAAATGTTTCCTAGCACACTTTACCAGTGCTCAGAAGTCAGATGACGGAGAACTTCCTGAGCAGTGGTTGCACTTAGATGCGCACAGTTGGGAGAGAACGTATCCTCCCTTTTAGAACCTAGTCATAATTTTGGATCCTGCAAAATCCTTACAACAAATTCCATGTGGGCAAAGAAGCAACCAAACCAAAAGCAAGCCAAAATGGCCAAAAGAAGCCCTTCCCTTTGAAGCTGAATACACTTGTACGTCACTGGGTGCTCCGTGTTCTTGTGCACTAGTTGACTTTAACCAATGCTGAGTACAGGAATTATACTCTCAAAGAACCATCTACAACAATCCCCTTATCAGTAGTCAAATTTTCTTCCCTTGAGCAAGTTCCTTTACGACATTTGAAGTCAGGGTGTGTGTAATTAGTGTCAAAATACTACTCCCTACTTCTTTGTTTTGCTTCTCATCTCTAAAACAAATTGGCACGGTACCACCTTCTGTTGCATGTGCAAAGGGCTCCTCACATTTCCATAACTGTGTCCACCTCCACATTGCCCAAGAGTTCCAGATATCTGATGTTCACAGCAGAGGGTAAATATGAAACCTTCCTTACATTGCACAACAATGTAAATTAAGGAAGAAAACTCTATGTCTAAACCAAGACAAGAGTAGTATCTCTTCAGCCCCTTCTCGATTTTGCCATTTCTAGTATCAGAAACTCATTTACACTTTTGTTATAGCTCTTAAGAGACTCTCTTCTAAAAAGAACAGTTTTTACTGCATCATATGCTAGAACTCTGGTTAGCTTTCTTTTGTAGTTTTAACTACATTGCTTTTAGCAGCTCTCATCCAGCTAGCCATGCAGTCCCTTCACTCAAGTTCAGCTGAACTGGAGGTGAAGGTCTTCAATGGGAAAAAACAGAGAACTTAACAGCTAAAGTCCTCTATAAGGAGGGCACAAAACCTCATAGCGTGCTGCGGTGGAGCACATTTAGAACAGAAGTCTCTTTATCACCTATACTTAGAAATCTATTGTACCTAACATAACAAGTTTTCAAAATCTGAGCCCTAAGAAAAGTAGAATTGTTTACAAACAGAACTGCTAAAATGAAACAAGAACTGCTAAATAAGAGAACTCTTTTTAAGAAACAAGAATGCTAAAATTACATTTCTGCCTAATAATTTCTTGGTAACAATGTTATTAAAACAAAGTGTTAAAAAGCCTAGGAACAAAAATCTATAAATTAGAACAGAGTTTCCAATGATCTGTACTCATACAACTTTAAATCTGCCTCCAGCAAAACAAACACATTAAGAGAATCAGACATATTTACCACAGTTTTCTCCTTTTAAGAGTCTTTATGAACCCTTTAGGGCTTGCTAATGTTCGTGGAAGTGGTGCACAAAGCCAGAGCTGTCCCACAACACACAATAGCTCAAAACAAAAATCAAGAATGCTTGGCACAGTATTCATCAGGGCGCCTTCATTTGCTAGTCTTACACTGTCATTTTGACTTACATTGGTACTTTTGTTGTTGTGCTTTGAAGTCTTACTCATTGTTTGACCTGGTCTTAAAAGAGTATTTTTAATAACAAATTTTTTTTTTTTTTGCAATCAAGAAAGAAATCATCATATAAATAACTAAATTTTTGAGTCAAGTGTTATCAGGCATGGGAACAAGCAGCCCAGGGAAGTGGTGGAGTTACCACCCCTGAAAGTAATTAAAAGACACGTAGATGTGGTGCTGAGGGACGCTTTAATGGTTGACTTGGCAGTGCTGATTTAATGGTCGGACTTAATGATCTCAAAGTTATTTGCCAACTTAAGTGAGTCTGTGATTAGACAACCAGCACACAACAGTATCTTCTGACACACAACCACTAAGTCAATAAGAATGATATAAATTCAACACCTTTCTCAATGAATGAAAATGTAAGTTCCAAGATTTGTAACAGCACATCCACACGTATACCAGCATAAAATTACAAACATCTGAGACAAATCAGTATAAGCAATCAATCAAGTGGAAAAAAAGAAGTATTTACCATAAAGCATTACTTAACACTGACAATACAAATAATGCTGTTCACAGTTCAGAAAATATTTTTAAAAGATAATGCTTACAAGAATTCAAACACCTTAAATCAGAAGGAGAATAGCAAAGCAAGCTAAAAGAAGATCTGCAAACCTTTTAAGCAGTCCTGAACTTCTAAAACAATACTGAGACAATATTAGGTAATTGATCTTAAGGACAGAGTATCATATCAATTACTAAACCTGGAAACAGAACAGACCTATCACATCTGCCCAGCTCAACGCAGACCAGTTCTTAAAAACACTGCTTCTAAATCTGTGTTTTAACTCTAAAAAACTGAGCTCCTATCCAGAAGTAGATTCACAAAAAAGTGTTTGGGTGCATGTTTAAAGCCCCAGGTCCTTCCTTTAGGTCATTAAATCACAATTTCAGTGTACACTGAAAAGAAGAAAGACATATATAAAGCAGATTTCTTCCTTTAACTACAGCCAGTAAGACTAACCTGAAAAGGATAAGCTCCATCACAGTAAAGTGCCACCATCAAAATTCACATCTCTGCAGGGCTCCTCACAATCATGCCTGAAAAGGCAGTGCACAAATGCAAAGAAGTGTAACTGGCCTAACCCAGCAACTCAAGTGCAACAGACTATTAAAAATGCAACTGGAAATTCCCTACTTTTGCCCCAGAAGAAGTTTTTATTGATATCCACAAGTGTCTCTTGTTAGCAAGTGACAAAAAAGATAGTTGCCTGTAAGGAAACTTTCTGCTATGAAACTCATGACATCAACAGAGCTGTAAGACAGGCCCCAAACCACAGTAATTCAAGTTCTGTTTCCTCTAAGATCTTAGGCTAATTCAGCTTGAAAGTGACTTCAGGAGGACATTACTTCCTCTGACTTTCAGAGTCTTCCAAACAAGAGAGAAGATTTTGATCATAAACAGGTGCTCAAGAAGAATCAAAACTGACTTTTAAGTCCAAGAATCTCTAGTTTTCTACCTCAGGTTGCTTTCTATACCTTTTCTTACACATGACTTTCCATGGAAAATATAATTCATGCCATTACTCAAGTCTTCCACATGTCATTTAAAATTCATAATATAATTACACCAATTTGATACAGAAATAAGTGCCTCTAAAAGATAAATTTCCTAGAAGTTTGATGAAAATAGACAAGAGAGCAGAAAAAAAAGACTCCAATAACCTTACTGAGGAAAGAGCATGTCTCATGTCCACCCCCTGCAGCCTCCAAGACAGTAGTAAGCTGAGCAGTCATGCCCATATGTGCTAGCCAGTAAGCATGCTGGCTGGTGCATGACAGCATACATACTGCTTCTTACTCAAAACACAGAAAATGTGGACAAGCACTGGATAATGGGAAAAAGACATCTCAGAAACTAGACTTCATTAATTCTACTAGTCAAAGAGCTACTTGTTACTTTGCAACTGTTTTACAGTAGCCTGAGAAAGTTTCTGCAAAGGGCTGTGTCTACAGATTAGTTAATAGAATTGTGTATGTCATAGCAGTAGTTACAATCTGGTATTCAGGAGTAAGTTATTAATCACTGATCCAGCAAATCCTTATATACATTAATCATCATTGTCCTCAGTGATCTCCTAGCCTTCAGCCAAGCTGACAGTGGACATCAGTATTTTCAGGACTGGAGTCCTACAGAGCCTCAAGCCCAAATTGAAGGACCTGACACAAGATGCAGGGAGGACAAAATAAAGCAGGAGACAGATATGCCATAGGGATTTAAGGTTAGAGTCCCACACTGCTCCTCAACTTCAGCTGGTTTTGATCTTATTCCCCATGTGGGTGTAGATCTGGCTCAAGCAGATGAAAGCCTTTGTATTGGAGGTGTTTCCTAACCTGAGAGGTTTTTTCCTGTTTGTCTTCACTGCAGTACCACCTATGGGTTCTGTTGTGATTTGTTATCAGCCACAGTATATACACGTGGACAATCCTGTCCCTGAACTGAATATATTTTTCAGACCAAAACTGTCCTGTTCCTTCCCACAGCTCTGGCATAGGAATTTAAGTTCAATATGTTCATGGGTTTGTGTGGAGCTTAACAGCATGAGTCTCAACAGGACTTACAGATCCCTGCAATGAAGGGCAGAGGCCGCCCGTGTCCGAGGCCCACGTCTATTCTTACAGAACTCTGAGAGGGGAGTTAAATCCTGATTAACAACCCTACCCAAAGAGATCCTATTTCAAATGTTTTAAGACAGTGGTGGAAAAAAATTAAGGGGATTGGAGGGAACCCAATATGACTGGACTCCCCCCCTAACCCGAGAGGAAATAATGACTGAAATAATGCTATTACCAGGTAAGTAAGTTAACCTTGTAGACAAATGCAAATGCATTTGACAACAAATATATAATTTAGCTGTTGTCTACAAGCTATAATTTAGCTTGTAGACAACAGCTAAATTATATCAAACTTCTGGAAGCAGAAATAAGACTACAAAGCCCACTAAACTGTTTGCTTGCTGAAAAAGTACTTCTGCAAGGACTTAAAACTAATAAAGACTTTGAGGTGAATGCAACTGCTGTGAAAATAACACTAACATAATAGTATCATCTAACTCTAAAAGAGAACAGTAAACAATGATGTAGAAATCATGGTTTGGTATCCTAAATACCTTCAAGTTCCTGTAGATGTTAATCTGGCCACAGAACTACCAATTAGCACCCCAAAGTCACAGCTCTAGCAGCAGAGATCACATCCACATGAAGAGACTTGCACAGAAGACAGCAAGCCAATAAGCAAGTTCATGCTGTCTTCCTAAATACTAAAAGGAACTAGATTACTTGTGTGGACACTACTTATACCACTGTCCTTGTTAAGTGGGGCATTTAAAAACTTACTTGTATTGCAGTTGCATTCTTCCTAGAAAATAGTTACTCCAGTTATTTTCGTAATTTCAGGGTGTTTGGACAGGCAGGCCAAAGGACTCAATTTTCTGCCTTTATGTGATCCTACAGCAAAGCATTAACAACCCAGGTAAAAAAGCCAAAAGTGTGTACTGCAGTGACATCTGCCTCCCAGTGACTGGTGCAGAAAGGAGAAAGTGAAGGCAATGGAAAGGACAGAAGAGCCAGAAGACAGCAAGCTGGTTTTTCTTTCTTGAATGTACCCCAAAGCACTCACATCCCATTTCTATTGACAGCATCCAAGAGCCCAAAGGATTCATTGGAAAAGTGCAAAGAGGGGTACAGCACAGGGAGCACTGAAATGCTCCACTTCCCACCCCCAAGACCATTTAGTTTAGGAACTGAATTAAGTTCAGGAACTTCTTGAATGAAAGTGTGGGTAACTCCAGAGAGGCTTGCTACCACGCTCTCTCACCAGTGACATTCTCTCTTCCTTCCACACCTGCACTCCTGTCAGCATATGGACAAAAGAGAAAAAGGAAGCAAAGTATTTGACTTTAATTAATGCCCAAGAGCACTGCATCGAGAAGAAGGTGCAAGACTGGTTCCAGGGAAAAGCACTGTTTGTAAGTGGCTATGTTAAAAATTAGCTAAGAGTCAGCCTGAGACTGTCGAAGGAGTTGTGTGTTTGTTAAATGGATGGCTCTCTCTCTGACCTTCTAAAAATACTCTTCGAAATACTGGTCTGTGTCCAGTGGAAGAAGGAACACTCCTAACCAGCAATTGCTGAGTAGTTTCTCTACTACTTTATTCCAAGGACAGAAAACAGCGCACCTAAATTTAGGTGAGCTGATAACAGACTAGGATGGGAGGAATACTGAAAAATAACAAAGTAATAAGAGAAGAATTCCTAGAGTGTAGGACAGTAAACTCCTAAAAATACTTTGGCAAGAAAATCTCTCTAAAGCACAAAGAGTTGGAAAACTCATCTATAGCAATCAACAGTATTGAGGGACAAAAATTACATATCCTGATCCAACAGATCACTGGCCTAAAAAACTCAGATCCTTCAACATTTTTTTCTTCCTCCTTTATATCCATGGCAAATACACTAGCTGTGATTCCTTACTTTACAGGAGATGAACTAAATTTCCCAGAAATTTACAGCTGATTGTACTACCCTAAAGCATAGGGAAAAACCCACCAAAAACACATCCCCCCAACAGCAAATGAAGCAAAAGTGTCACAGGAACTAGCACTATTTGCTGGACAAATGCCAGCAGTCAGACTGAAGAGATGACCTTCTTCTATAAGAGAACACATATGTTAGCTCCCATTAACTGACAAAGAATACTTGACAAGAAAAAGCCTTCCTAGAGGCTATGTTCTCTTATCCCTAGACTTTATCCAGGCTCAAATCAGTAGCTAATAAGGAAAAATCACAGTACTTCCATCAGGTTTACAGCAAGAGTGAGAAAAGCAAAGCAGCTAGCAACCCTGCAGAGTCATCACTATGTATGTGTAACTTTTTAACAGGAGGGGACAGAGGAGGACACACAGACTGTTACCTGTTAGTGACAGGTTATTTAATGATTGTACAACATGGTCTGCATTTAAATAAGGGCTATGGATCCTTCTGTGTTATCTTAACTGACTGCAAAGCCTTACATAGATCCTGCTCATATTTGCTGAGGAGAAGACCTTACTCCTTTAGGTGTCTAGACCTGCTGGAAGGAATAGAAAAAGCCTCAAGGAACGGGGCTATATTTAGGAAGTTGAGATATCTATTGGCACAACAAAAAGACCCTGCAAACTGAAGAAAGGGAGCTCATATGGGTATCTCAGGGGAGACACAGCAATAAATGTAGGCTCCTTTTCCCTCATAAAAATACACAGCTGGGGAAATTATTTTTGTGACTAGATAGAGGAAAATTTTTCTTTTCTTCTAGTCTCCTTGGTAAGTCAGACTGCAAAGTCTGTACCTTTTATTTTTCTTTGCAACTCACAGATTGGGTAGTTTCTTGTGACAGAAATTCTTGTTTCTGGTCAAAGATGAGCAAACTCTAATAACCAAGCATGTCCTCTATCTTCTGGGGTCAATGAAAGACTTTTTCTACTTCTTTTAAGCACATGTGCTGAGTCTTTAATTAGGGCTTTGGATAAAGTGTTATCATAGAAGCCATTAATGACTCTACAAGCAAGTTCTCATCTTGTGGCAAGAACTTCCAACATCTGTTCCCCAAGATAAAAATAACAAGCTGTTGTTATGCATTGTTAAGCATTCAGCCCCGCCTCAAAAGTAGTAGTAAATAAAGTTCATTGTACAAGGGATGCATTACTCTGCTTTATGCTAAAGAGCTCTTTTGCAAGCATGTTGCATAAAGACAAAGCAAAAATGGAAACTGATCCAGAAACTGCATAAATATAAGTACAAGAGACTAAGACAGATCCAGGTGAGTGGAAAAATTCATGGGACAGTAAGACAGCCTCAGGATTTGAAACAAGTATCACAACCTGAGTCATGCTTTTTTGTTGTTTTTCATTGTGTTTTTCTTAATACCAGTTTAAAAAAACCCAATTAATTGACTCTGACTTCTTATGGGAAGTGCCTCCTGTGCGCAAGAAGCAGCACTAGTGACAACACAATGATGAATGTTTGAGAATCCAGAAAGTTAGATATAAGAAAGGAAAGCTGACATCTTGGGAGAGCAGATCAGGAGATTCAGTTGAGGGACTCACACATACAAAAAAGAAGGCACACAGTTTGGGTCTAAAAAGGCAAAGAAAAGATGTGGAAGATGTAAATAGAGCAGTGTAAGTGGAAGATGTAAAGAGTGACAAGACCAAAGCAATTACTGAGGAAGTAATCTCCACAATATCATTCTCAGATCAGCAAGGAAGATAGACTATGTCAGAGCCAATTAACAAACAGATGCTGCACTTATCAAGAACAATTTGATTGAAGCCTCAGCTTTAGATATGCAACAGATAAGGCCAAAAGTTTAATACTGTGTAAAGAGAAACTGCATAACTGAGCTTGAGAAAGAGAGCCTAGAATGGGGTCTAAAATTCAGGTGATGCCAGTTTGTAAAACAGTCCAGGTTTGTTTCCTGATAGAAGTCAGTGAGGTCTTATGAAGGACACAAGTCCTGGAAGAAGGAAGAAAAAATTCATCACGTCAATCAGGATGCCCGAGGTAACTCACAAGAGCGGCAAAGCATTGCACCGTGTGGTGTGAGACATCTGGGGCTTGACTCCATGAGGAACAACCTCCCTCTCTGTTCTTCCACAGACTTCAGTGTGAACTTGGATTTAACCTTTCACAGCATTTTTTTAACGTGAGATAGCCAACCTCTTTTTGAGGTGCTCAGATAAAGTGCTGTTATGACAAACATCACAGACAAGCTTGTATTTCACAGAAACTTTAGCTGCCAATGGTTTTCTACAGACAAGTAGTGGTTTAAAAGGGGACCTTTTCTGTCTACGTGGATTTGAAAAAGCACAGTAAGTCCTCGGCTTTCTGAGCTTATGCTATGCCTGCAAAGCACAAAAAGCTTTGAGCAGGCCAGCACATCTGTGCAACGTGGCACAAAGACAATTATGCAGATCTCAGAATTATCATAGCTGTATCTGTGTAGTGCTGAGCCCAAACTGAAAATTTCCACCTCTCCCCTGAACCAATTTGCTCAGGCACAGCTCCTTATGGATTAAGCCACATTGCTTCTGGATCTAGAACTAGATCAGTCATTTGATTACACACTATAAATATTCTTCAGTTTTAGAGCTACCACCTCCAAGAAGCCAACAGGAACAGTGAGATGAAACACAACCACTTGAACTCAAATTCAGGTTCCAAAGGAAACTAAAAACAAATCTTTTGGCTCTTTGTCCCCATCTCAGTAATCCACTTTCAAGTTGGATGTTTGTAAACAAACATACATCAGTGATTATCTCGATCTATCATCTGCTGCTCCAGCAGCATAATTAGTTCCATCTAATTTGGGGGGGAGGAATAGTGGTGGGGTGGTGTAGTTTTTACCATTTGTAATTTTGTAGCTTTTAACATTGCTGTGGCAAAATCCACCATTGATATCAAATCAGCAGTTTAATCTTATTTCCCAACTAATGCAACAATTTTCAAGTTCCAAAGGTCAGTAAACAGTTAAAGATAGCTGAACCACATAATTCTGTTAAATTCTTATCCTGTCTGCTCAAGCTTAAAAAGCCACACACTCTCAAATTCTGAACCTCCATATTCAAGTTACTAATATTTTGGCATTTTTGGAGAAAAAGTTGGTTTAAATAAAGAACATTCTAATGATTTCTCCCCACAAAATAAAGACTGATGATCACTTTCCTGTATCTAAATTGTCTTCTCAGTATTATGAAGAGCAAAAGATGACGACTTAGCTCTGAAGACATCTTCTGTAGCATCTGACAGGCCTTTCTAAATAAAGGTCCTCATGCTCACTAGCAGAATTATCACTATAATAGCAAGCACTCTTTAAATTCCAGCTGTCAGAAAATAATTTAATTGAAATCTCTCAAACTGCTTTGATACTGGCTGTGAGATGTCACATACACATTCAGCTGTGAGGAAGAGAAGATCATTCCAGATGGAAGAGCTCTGATTCAACATCTTGACAGTGAAATAAGATCCTTTTTGGAGAGCTTTTTCAACCCATCCCTGTTCTGACCAAATTGCTATGATCTGATAAAGGACCAGTGCTGTCCCAATAAGGAAGTTGACTTTATCACCCATGATATTTAAATAGCAAATGCACTTGCTTGCAGGAGGCAGCCAAAGGTCTACCTCAATAAGGCTTACAGATTCATGAGTATAAATATAACTTAAACCAGTGCAACCACACACAGACACAGTTTGTGAGCAGCTTTGCAGGACAGCCCTGTTCCAAGGCATTCCAGAGCTTGCTCTAGTGGCCAGAGGAGGATTATTGAAAAGTCTGTATCTTAAAGTAGTAGTTGTATCTATCACACATTGCAAGGAAATAAGTGTGTGCCTAGGGCTTGGAGGCATACAAACTTAAGACTGCTACAAACCTGAAACTCAAGCACTCGGTTCACAGTCACTGCTGTCCTGCAGTGTGTGTTTTATGTCAGTCCATAAGGACTGTCATCCTTTCCTCCCTTTCCCCTTCAAAAGCCATTTTGAAGCCATTTACCACTCAGTACACCTGAATTGACAAAAATATGACCCAAGTATCTTGCAACTATTCTATATTATCGTATAATTACTGTGCACATACATATATATGTATGTACACACACTTCTATAGTACAGAATGGGTATGAGATACTTAAGTCACATTTCCTTGTGATGCATGACAGGCACATCAACTGTTACTATGACAGATACAAATAACTATCAAAAATAAGAATATAATATATAATCACAATTCTTTTTAATGATGGTAGCATATGTTAGATTAGAGTAACCTGATACTGAGTTTCCAAGTGACTACACATTTTCTTTCACTGTATCCTGAATGAGGTTTAACATAAGGAATGCAAACTGCATGTCAGAAAACAAAGTTCAATTTTTAGTTGTGTGATTAATATGCTCTGTGGCTTTCATACATTTTGCCTTCTAAAATGCTTACCAAACGTAAGAGCCAACAGGAGAGTTCTATAACTGCATATATTGAATGCTAGACTTTCTAAAATAATGCCTCCTGGGAGGCTGCTCCTAGCCAACTAGTTCCTATCATTTTTATCAGCAGACCTACCCCAATGGCAATCTCCCCTCTTTCAACAAAAGGCTAACATGTAATAATATTTGTGACAAGCAATATAGCTTGACCACGGTGTCTGTAGGACTTGGATGGAACACTTTGGATACTTACTTCTATTTTGTTCTACTCCTAAAAATCAGATAGATTTACTGGTGCTAAATGGTAGCAATGGGCTGTAGCCTTGCATCAGCACTACTTGGTATAGTGCCCTCTCCTAGTCATAAAGCAGGAAATTGTCTGCCAGCACTCCCATTTGCAGGACACCTACTGCAATTCAACGTATTCAATTTTGTTCAGGAATGATCAGCATCCTGCACAGATAGCTCTTATCTTAGTTGTGTGTGTCTCAGTACAGAGTCAATTCTTTCACCAGCTTTGCTTACCAAGCCTCTTAGAGGAGACTGTTGCCACACATAAGGTTTTAATGGACTTGACCTTTTGAGGAACTCATGAGCAAGGCCATTCGAAGGCACTGCATCTTTTTAGTCCAAGATGCTCAGTAGCACTTGTACTTTATTGGCCCTCATTTTGTTGCCATTGCCGCCAATTACACTTCAAGTATTAACCAAGGATCACAGCAGCCTGTTAGGCTAAGAAAGAAACTAAAGCATCTTGCCTCTTCAGAACCAACCACAACAGCTCTTACCTGAATCTCCTCAGTTTCATCCACCAACAGGAAACTCACAACTTTCTCTGTCATCTTCCTTCTCTTGGTCTCCTCGTCCATCCCCTCCTCTTCTTCCTGTTCTTGGGCTTTGCCAGCATGGTACACGGTGACAGGGTGCTTCCTTCTGTTCCCCCCAGCATGTGTTCTCTTCTGACACTCCACACAGAGGTTGATTTTGCACACCTGGCACCTCACTGCTGCTATCTGCCTTGAGCCTGTCATACTGGCATGCATTATGTTCCCATTGGCACCTTTGCAGGAGTCACAGTACGGGACATGGCCAGGTCTTATACGGGTCCGTTCGTGGTTCCGCAACCTTTCTGGCTGATGCAGCTCTTCTTCACAACGCTGGCACTGCAGGCTCCTGCACTCATCACACTCAAAGATTGCTTCATCTGTCCCACTGCAAACATAGCTTTCCTGGCACAGGAGTGTCGTGTTCTGTCCTTTCTCCGCAGTTTGCGTGTGGGCACTCATCTTCAGATTTCTTTAAAGCAAGTTTTTTCCCTCCTGTTTCTGTTTCAAACAATGATATGTGTAAAAGTCAGTTCCAAATGTAGTATTTTCACAAAAGAAAGAAACACAATAGGAATGCTGTCTGTACTTAATTTTAAATAATTAATATATGCTTCTGTAAGATTCACACACTGACCTGCCTTGTAGGAGGAGTGTTGTTAAGTGCTAATGAAGTTTTCTTTCTCCAAAATAAACTTGGACAACGTGGCTGGTTTCATGTATTATTATGCCCAAATGCTGGTATACATTCTTTCTCTGCTTAGCTGTTTAATGTACTTTCAGTGATGAGAAAAAAAACCCCAGCCTGGTATACTTCAGCAGATACAGCAAGTATTTCCCTGAAGCTGAGAACGGAGACAGCTGGTGACACAGAGACAAAAAAGGCATCAGAAATGCACAAGTGCATACACATATACACACACACACACAAAAGGACCGTGTCAAGACTAGAAAATTCTCTGCTTTCACTCCACAGCTAAGCTCCTCCTTCACAGAGTTCACAGTATTTATTTGCTGGGAATTTCCTGATGTGCTTCGCCAGATAAACAAAAATCCGCTCTCTTTGTGCGCTCCTTCTAGTAACACTGGAAGACGATCGCTACCACGGTCAGGCTGACAGACGACGAATTTTTTTCCCGCTCCCTCTACGCCCCAAGTCGCCAGAGCAGAGCCCCGAGACCAGCGCCCGCCCAGGGCAGCCTGCGCACCCCGCCGCCGCCTTTGTCTCGACCGCTGCCTCCGGGCCGCCTCCCTTGCTCCCAGCCAGCGCGGAGCCCCTCTCGCTCCGGGATGACCCACGGTGCCCCCTCTCCCCGCCAGCCCCGGGCGGGCGCTGCCCCGCGGGTGGCTGCACTTGTGGCTCGTCCGCCCGCGGGGCTGCCGGCGGACCCCGCCACCCGCCCGCGGTTACGTAACGGCGGTGCCGGCCGGCGCCTCCCCCCGCGCCCGCACCTACCTGGGGCTGCGCCCGGCGCCGCGCCGGCCACCCAGAAAGGGGGAAACCCCCGCGTTCCTCCTGCCGAGCGGCGGCAGCGGGCGGGAGCCGCGATGGGACCGGGAACAAAGGCGGCGCGGCACGGGGCGCTGCGAGCCGGGCTATTGTTTACAAGCCAGCGGCCACCTTTCTTCCCCTTCCTCCCGCCGGCACCCGGTGACTAAGGACTCGGGTCCCGGCCGCGGCTTCCTCCTCCCCCCCGTCCCCTCGGCGCCCGGGGGGGATCTCCCGCTTCTGCTCCCCCAGGGGCCGACCATGCAGTCGGGGCGCCCGGGGGAACCGAGCAGGGCAGGGCCGGCCAGGACCCGCGCCCCCTCCGCCCGCTCCCCTCGTTGTCAGCCGGGATCAGCTGATCGCGGGGAACTTCGGGGTTATTTTCTCACCGCGGAGACGGGAAGGCAGCGGGCTGAAGGCGGGGCGGCGCTGGCACGCCGGGAGCTGTAGTCCGGGGGCTGCACCGCCCCGGGCTCGCCGCGCCGGCCGGAACGCGCGGTGCCCCCGGCGGGCAGGCGCCGTGCCGCGGCCCTCGCGGTGACGCCGAGGTTTTCTGCTCGCCTCGTTTTGGTTTTGCTCCACTGTCCCACACCTGCCGCGGTTCCCCAAGGAGCTGCGCCGGAGGAGCGTAAACAGCCCCCAGCAGGGTTTAAAGGGGCGAAAATCGTAGCGAAGCTCTTTCCTCCCACCGCCCGGAAAACGACCAAGCGGCTGCTCCCGGGCTTCCAGGTCTGGCAAATGAATGGATCACGGTGTCCACCTGAGGAGAGAGCACTTGGTGCCCAAATCTCATCTGCCGTTCGTGGGTTTAAACGAAGTCTCGATGAGGAGAGCCACTGGTCACTGTCATTGCAGCCTTTGGGGTTTTTTTCATGACTGTAGCTTCAGCCTCTGGGTGAACAGTCATTATTTATGTAGCTGAAAGAGACTGCAGGTCCAAAATAAAGGCACGTATCTGCCAAAAACTGGCAGATGCACTGTCACAAACTGGAGCTGTGGGAATGGGAGGTGAAGGCCAGGGAGATACTGTCAAACCACAGGGTGAAGAAGTAACCTTGGCCAGTAGTGGCTCCAATGAGCTGTTGGCTCACGGGGTGCTAGAAGAAAATATTGAGTTTTCATTGGCTGATTTGGATAATATGCAAAAATATTTTTGTTGTAGCATAGCTAGTGCACAGGCAACTTCTCTTCTAAAGTAACAAGAGTTTTTGGCTGTATGTTTGGATCAAATGATAGTAGTTATATTACCAGAGGAAGGACATGCACTGTTTCCCTTCAGCAGATATTACACATTGATAACAGACAGCTATAGGTGCCCCATCCTTTGGTGCCCTGCTTCAGTTTTAGACAAATAATTTTAAAAGGGAGCCAAATTCCACAACTGGATATCCATGTAGAAAGCACTGATTGCAAGTTTACCTTTGAAGTACTATCATTTCACAAAATTGAGTCAGCAGGTCCAATTACTGTGAAAATGAGGCATCAATGAATTTTCTAACACAAGGAGTGACCGAGGCCCTCTCATAATTCAAGTGTATTGCTGAATTACTTTTGTTATACCAGACTGTATTTGTGTAGGCATACACATGATTTAATTATTTTTCTTTTATGCAGTTTAGTGATGATGAATGACTGAAGACTGGCAGAGTAACTCTCTTCCCTGTTCTTTTTCATGCTGTTACAATAATGTATTTTCACTCGGTATTTTGCATAAAAGATTAATTTAAGAGATTGACAAAATAAACTGACATCTAAAATAATAAAGTTTTGGTGAACCAAATGTCTTCAGACTGAAAAAATCCTGAATAATGAATATAACTAATATGAGGTAGAAACTTTTAAATCTCACAGTGCTATTCAGAGAAGCCAAGGAACCAGATCAATGAGTCTGGCATCTAAGGGATCTTCCTCTAAGTGGCTCTATTTAGATTGGTAATGCGGTAGAGGGAGCAATTAAAGGATATGAGGAAGGGAAGAAAAAATGCATATAAAATGTTTAAAATGCATACTCTAGAAGCAATGTGACACCTGTACCCTGAGGTGCCACCCAATATTTTTGGGATGATTTCTCATGCTTGAAATACAAGCCAATTGGCAGACAAAGAAACCCTTAATATTAAAAGCCATGTAATACAATCTTCATGATTGGCTTGAGCATGAAACTCTGGAGTTTGCAGAGTTTCTGTGATTCATCACAGAACTCAAGAAAGTGAACTGTGATCAGTATCTGGGAAAGGGATCTCAGCTGCATAACTAAAAGGCAGGAAGATAATATAGGCACTAGGGGTGGGTAATTCTAAAATCCCATTGCAGTAAACATGAGAAAGCAGCTACTTTTACTGGATGCTTCTGCTGCTATTCTTCCTTGATTAAGAAGGATGCAGAAGGCTACAGTTGATTTGTGTAAGAAGAATAAATGCAAAATAGCCTATTTCTTTGGCTAAAAGAATAGATGAACGTATATGAGCCCAGCCTTTGCAATGTTTCCTGTAAACAAAAACTTATTACAGCAATACAAGTCAGTTCAGGATTCACATTTCTTTTTTAAGCTGAGCTGTTGTTGTCTGAGCCAACAACACAGAGAAGATTCTGAAAAGTTTTGTTATGCCCTTTCTCTTTTCCTTGGTTTGCTTATAAATTATTGTAAATATTACTAGTAGTCAGTATTGTAGTAACTGAATTTGTATTAGTTTGAGGGAGACACGCCAGCTGCTTGGAATAAGCTGTAATTAATAGAAAGTCAAAATGCTGTCTCTGGTGGGACGAAGGAATTGCATTCAAACTTTAAGTATTTCTTAAATTTGCTACTGCTAAAATATTTAACCTTACACATCATCTCATAAAGCAAGATGACGAACAGGACCTTAGTCCCAAGGCAGTTGTTGGCTGTTCAGTAGCACGTACAACATCAGCCAGATAGTTTTTATCTGCTTTGTACTGAAGAACTCGGTCCACAGGTGGAGATTTTGTCATTCGACTCTTGTCTTTTGAGCACTTTTCTTTATACAACGGAAAATATAATACATTTTTTTTCCTTTGCTATTCCAACATTTTTAAACAGCTTTATGCACATATGTTCATTTTGTGGTCTACCTCATCTGTAAGATCTGTAAGATCACGTTCCTTTCATTCACAGTCACTTCCTCTTTCAACTTGCAACTCCTTATCACCAGTGATGTAACTACAGCAACTACTGTCTTGCATGTCACATTGAAAATTTCTCTAACGTAGTCTAAATGATGGAAGTAGGTCAGAGAAACAACCAGTTGTAGACCATGGCTAGGCCCAACAGCACAGTGACATCTTTCTGATGTGCATAGGGCTGCCGAAGACACTAGGCGTTCACTCTTTTTGCTGTGTAAATCCTTAGGTCTTTTACAGCAGACAGAACCTTCCATGAAAGCCAGTTGTATCCTGGGCTGCATCCCAAACAATGCGGGCAGCGGGTCGAGGGAGGGGATTCTCTGTCTGCGGTACAGCCCGTCCCGACCAGCGTCACGGGCGGCTCGCAGCTCAGCCTGGCCTGAGTGTCTGCCTGAGCGGGCCACGACGGCTGACAAACGGGCAAGGCTCCGTGTCACCCACGGCCGGACCTTTCCGGAGCCTTTGCAGGGCCCCCAGCCGCCCCAGCCCCGGGCGGCGGCGCTTGACCTCGACATGGCGGAGCTCCGGGCCGGGTCACGGCCCCGCGCCGCCCGCCCGCACTAAAGATGGCGGCAGCGCGCATGCCCCTTGGCTGCCCCTGCCCTTCTGCCCGCCGCCGCTCTATGGTTGGCCGCGTTCCTGCCTGGGCGCGAGCGGGGGCGCTCTGGCACGGCCGCCTCTGTGGTGGCGCGGCGCGGTGCACGCCGGGCCGCTGGCGGAAGAGGCGGGTCACATGACCCCGCGCGGCGCGGCGGCAGCGGCTCGGCGCGGTGTGTTCGCGGCCTAGCGGGGCCTCAGCCGGCCCAGCGCCTCCTCGCGCCATCGCCGCCCCGCTCCGCAGCCGAGGGGTGAGAACCGAGGGGGGGTCGGGGAGGCGGGGAGGCGGCGGGGGCGGCGGGGGC
>VZUI01028138.1:0-45329 GCA_013401135.1 Cettia cetti
ATAGATATAGATATAGATATAGATATAGATATAGATATAGATATAGATATAGATATAGATATAGATATAGATATAGATAGATATGAGAAATGTTTTCTGTGCACTTTGAAAAAGACCAGAGGGTATGAGCTTTGCTCTGTAGAGACAAGGTTATTTATCATTATTTCTTAGAAAAATGCATAGTTTAAAATCTCTAGAATTGAAATTAGAAGCCCGCTGGAAAAATGTATTTTGAGTAGCAGTCCTAATAAGAACAGTAAAAGTATAAAAATAATCCAAAATCAAGCTGTACATGGTTAACTTCATAATAAGGAAGCCAAATGTTTCCCACACTAGGAAAAAAAATGACATGGTACATGCCCTGGGTTGACAGATGGAAGAAAAAGAAAGACAGATGTGTTCTAATTTCTTGGGTAGGGTTTTTTTTTTCTTTTAGTCCTTTTTTTCCCCATAAGATGATGATCAGGCATAGATGAAACTGCTTACTCAATAACATGGCTACAGATATTCACCAGAGCAGTAATGCCAAATATCCTTTAGGACTTTGCCCAGTAGTATTATCTCAAATGATATTCAGTAACAAGCAAAATGAGTAACAGCTGGCACTTTCCTTAGAAATGGCAAAACACCAACCAGGTCCAGTTTGTGCAGCCCTGGTAGAGGGGACCATCTGGAATGCTAGCCTGAATCTTAACAATTAAAATCAGGGGCCAGGTCAGACAAGTGGCATCTTAAAGAATTCATGATACTGAGTTTCTAAGCTAAACTGAAAATGACAGAGAAGCCAACATGTGAGGGAATATAAGTAGTCATTCTCACCCAGGGGATGGAGGGTGATCATGTGCTTAAAGCACATGGGTTAGAAGACAGACTCTGTGACACATTTCATGTGCAATAAAATGTAAGTCACTATAATCAATAGAAAGTTTCCAATTAAACTCAGAATAAGATACCTGGGGTCTATTTCCCAGGTACTGAGAACCTCCTGATGCTGGCCAGCTGCTGTCAGATGCCAGTGATGTGAAACACTTAACATTTGTGCTAACTGGTAAGTGGGAAAGATCACTGCCCTTTTTTTTTTCAGCAAGGCAGGATGTTTTCGAAAGCTAGCATGATATTTGCAAATGAATTTAAGATGCTCAGATGGCAAAAGCTATCCAGAGAAAAAATACCTCATTATTTTATAATTTGAAGTGGAAGAAATACACTTATAATTTCAATTAATTTGATAATACTAGGCTTAACATTGAGAATGGGAAGGAGGGAAGAGAGAATAGAAAAGTAGCACTGTGAGAGGAAATCCTTGAATAACATAGGAAAGAATGCTCTTCCCTTACAAAATTTACTATCTGATTGAAGACTGGATGAAGTAAAGACAACAAGAGAGCCATGGGGAAATAACATAGGTAACAGTAACAGCTCCACATGATTACTGTGGTTAGCCATGTGTCCTGCTTGATGGATCTAAATTATTATGCTTTCTAGTTGTTTCTGGGGATATATTTTCCTTCTGAAAATAAAAAAAAGAAGAGAAGAAAAAGTATCAGATTTTCCTTTGCCTCTTTTGCTACATTCATAATGTATTATTTTCTTTAATCTCTTAGTTGCAGTTCTAGAAGTATGAATTTTGCTTTAAGATATTAATTGTCATACTTTGATTTTTAAACCAATAACAAATAAGAATTATATTTTTTCTTTCCCATTCCCCACACCTCCACTCCCGCCACCCACCCCAGACATTTCCTTGTAAAATCAAACAGTCAACTATCTGCAAACAACAAGGGCATCTTTAAGAAAATAAATATAGGAAAACCCTTATCAAGTAACGGCAAGAACAGGATATATGTAATGGAATTAAATTTGCCCAGGGACCACAGATGGCAAGAAAAACTTCTTTATGTATAGCAGAGATAAAAGGAAGACTATTGGAATGTGAGCCCTCTAATCTGGGATATGGAGAAGGTTGAGGTACATAACAACATTTTTGTTTTTGTCTTCTCCAACAAGTGCTCCAGCTACAGCATCTAAGTCACAGAAGACAAAGGGAGGGATGGAGAATAAAAAACTGCCTGCAGTAGGAAATTATCAATTCCAGGCCATCTAAGCAATCTGAAGGTACTCAGATCCTTGGAATATGAGGAGATATATCTGTGGGTCCTGAGAAAACTGGCAAGTGAAGTGGATGAGCCCTTTACTGTGAGGGTATTAAGGCACTGGAACTGGTGCCCAGAGAAATTGTGGATGTCCCATGCCTGGAATTGTTCAAGGACATGCTGGATGGCACTTTGGACAACCTTGTCTAGGTGGAATATGTCCCTGCCCTAGCAGACAGGACTGAAGTTAGTTCATCTCTAGGTCACTTCCAACCCAAACCATTCTACAGCTCTATAACACTATGACGTTCTGCTTAAACACTTCTATCAAATGGTTGTGAAAATAAGAAAATACATAAATATAAGTTTTTGTATCATTATAGAAGTTGTTTTATTCTTAGATTATGTAAATATTCTGTGAGCATCTACTCAGCTCACTGACTCCGTTTCCCTTTATTGCTACTATAATGATATTTTTAGTTAATTTTTTCAAATATACAAAGATGATTAACTAAAGTGGCATGATTACATACAAGAGTAATCCAAGTGAAACCACAGAACTACTCATTTCTGGGAAAGTACGAGTAAATCTACACACTACATGATACAGACATTTATCTATGATAATATCAAAATAGTGCTTGTATAGAAAATTACAAGGAGTGTATGACACTCCTTCAAACGAGCAACTCAAAAACTGCTTTATCTAATCCTGCTTTCTGTCTAAACTTTAATACAATGCATATGTGCATTGTGCCAGGCTCCAGAATAAATACTTCAAACAGCACCAACAAGAATTTTAACTGGTATTTAGCACAAAGACCTTCTATGTTTACTTGTGATTGTTTTAATTTCATGTTGAGATGATTAATCAGAGTAAATGTCTTTATTTTCTGCTGTTTTAACTTCAAGAAATGATCTCTTCTGGTTTATCCTATTATAAGGATCGTTACAAAAATGGGAAACAATTAACACTGGGTTTAATGCGTGAATGCCATAGAGCTGAAGTAATTGCACTCAAGGTCTGCTAACTTTTTAATCAGGCATCTGGTTGCAAGCTGCTCACGATTGATTCTGAGGGAAGAACTAACACAATCTAAGCTGCAAAAGCAGGTGTGCCAAAAAAGCAGACGTTGGTGAAACCAATGAAAGCTCTAGAGGTTAAAAGAAGCAAAAACTAGTGGAAAATTCTTCTTAAAAGACCTTTGCTTGGGATCCAGTCATAACTGAGCAAAATTAAATGAGGCAAATGAGCATAGAGAGAATTTTTTAGCAAAAAAAATTAAGAAATATGAACAGCAGAACCACAAAAGATCAGCCTAGAGAAGACTTGCCAGTCAGAATATTAGTGAGCAGAATTAATTAGACTAGGGAGTTAAAATTTTCCCATGCATTTTGCTACATAAAATAAATAAGAAATACCATGAGAAGTTTCTGGAAACAAAATTTACTTAGATTCTCAGAATTTTTTGCCTTGTTTTGAGGAAACAAGATGTGTTTTAATTTGTTAAAAATATACTTTTTTTCTCTTATCTAATAAGTCTCTCCTCTATGATTAAGAGAGTCATGATTGTAAAAGCACTTACACAGCATAGCACTGGGTGCACTTATAAATTACATGTGTTGATGGAGACTATAGCTACACTCACACATATCAATAGAATTACAATTATATCAGAGGCAAGTGCAAAAATATAATCTATACAAAAATTGTGTGCTTGCCTCTCTTTTCAAGTGAAAATATCCCTCCCTGGTTTGTATACAATACTTTCAGGATTGCTCTCAGGAAAAATTTGTTTAGGTGTATGTGTTTGCATATCATCTTCAGGGTTGGTGGGTTGGGTTTTTTAATCAATATTCTTAATTGAATCACATTTGCACCTAATTTTAATGATTTTGGAACCCTTCCATATGAAATACATAGTTTGTATGACCTTATACAACAGTTCTGCATAAAGATTTTGAGCAAACTCCTTAAAACGTCTCAGTAAGAAACAGAAAACTATGACGATAGAAAGGTTCTGGCCCTTATCAGTGGAAATCAGAAAAGAAACTCACTTATAAACGAGTAAGCACCACTGATCTTAGGAAAAAAAAAAAAAACGAAACCCAACACAGATAATAGGTAGTGCAAAAGGTTTAGAAGCTTTATGTCACAGACAACTCTGAAAATCTACTACAAATAACATTTTTAAGACCTGTAAAAAACCAGGATTGAGCTGAAACCTAGACATTTCTAAAAAATATTTTGCAAAATCCTAATACTTCTGCCTAGTAACAATTTACCTGTAAATTCCAGAAATAGGTTTCCTATCTTTTAGTCACACTTTTGGTGAAGAAATGCTCTGCCATTATCCAGGCTTTGCTCTTTCTAAGACAAAACAGGCAATGATGACTTAAAACCAGACTAACCTGTTATATTAAAATAAGGGCATCTAAGCATTATTCTAAAACCTTGCCGTTTGGGGTTTTGGGATTTCTTTATTTTGGTTTTGTCTTTTTTTTTTTGTCCCTTTTTATTATTATTTTCCTGTTAAGTAAATCCTACCAAGTACAAGATGTATTAATTAACTTAGAGCCTCACAGTATATAGACGCTCACATCAAACTGCATGGATCCAGCAGCGTCACTTCAATTTCTTTTAGAGCTGGTTGAGTACAGATGCAGTAGGATATCAAAAGCTTTAATCATTCCCTATTTGCTTAAATCAAAAGCATAATCTCTTCTCAAATTGTTTACCAACACTTGAAATCAGCAAGTTGCAGCAGCTTAGGCATCAGCAGAGCATAACAGCAAGGACAGCTTCTAACTAAGGCAAATGACATGAGATGCCTAAAAGTTTTTCTCTCTCCCTATGCATAAATGGCCACAGTTTTGCAAAGCAATACCCAGTTCAATGGCCACTATCTCGCCTTGTGACAAGCAGGGAGGAATAGCCACATATTTGTGAATCTGCCAACACTCCAATGACAGTTTTCTCTCTTTCACTTTCTTTCTAACAGATATCACTCAGTCACTCTACTGTCTGTCATCTACAGGTGAAGGTTTTAGAGAAATGAAAAGCAGTGGTCTGGCAGAGGGCCACTCACACACTCTCATAAAGAGACCCTTAATCATAAGGGACTTTCACATCTCTCTGATCTAGGAGCAATTCAGTATATATGCCAGGAGGAAAAAGAACAAAGACACCAGCATTGGAAAATTCCCTCAGTGCCTCTTATAACACTGCTGAGATGGCTTTTGCCAGATTAAACAGACATGTTCCTTTAGACCCTAAATATTGCTCTGAAACTAATTCCCTAAGCATTGTCCAGAGTTTAACAGGGTTTGGAATACCAACAATCAAACTTTGAAGTAATTCTTTAAATTCCAGTGGAGCTAGCTGCAGAAACAGTAGAATACTCAGGTCTTTCCAGGCCAAGGAGAGAGAGGGCAACTTGATTTTTTTGCAATTGTTGTCTTTAAAGGACTTGGACAAAGCAATTCCAACACAACAGTTTATTTCTACAAAGCTTTAAAGTAAAGGCTAGGTGTGGGGTTAGGGAACTAGCTGGTATTTTCTAATGTTGCTACACTCGGTACAGCATTCTCACTCTGAAGGAGAACACTACAGGAGCTGCAATACATTAGTGAAGCCTGACAGGGTAAAGATCTTCCTTCACTTGCCATTTTGTTTTGAAGCAACAAGAAACTACAAATTTCAAGATGAGGATTTTATCTGATATCCACATGAAGCATCATTGCTATATGATCCCCCAAGTGATGTCAATAACACAAACCAAAACTGTGTTTAGGCAGAAAGAAAAAACATCTTTTAACAATATTTGAAGAAAAATATTTGTAAAGTGGATGATGCTTTAGTTTTTTACATGCCAGTACTTGCCTTCATAATTCCTCTGAGACACACTCAAAAGAGCCCATTTGCCTATCTGTGTTCATTCAGTTGAACAACTCAGCAGGATTACTTTCTTGTGATGTTTCTAGTACTTGAGTTAATTTTATTACACTCTGTGAGATATTCATCATAAAGAAATATCAGGATATCAAAATGCAATGTAATACTTAAATTCCAGTTCACTTACATGGGTGAACTAAATTAACATCAACCTGAAAATTGGCGCTGAGTTATAAGTGAATGCATTCACTCTTTCCAAACTCTTATCAGCTTTTGCAGAATATAAGGTTTTTAAAAAAATCTGAAAAAAATAGTCTTGAAACTGTAAACTGAATGAAGGCAATGGTGCTTGCTTTCTAAATCAGCAGACAGACAGCTGGACTGCCACTGCTGTAACCCAAAGACTTGACAGGCTATGCAGAGTTAAAACTGACAAGAGCCTTTTGTCATATTTTCCTGCTGCTATTCAAAACTCTCTGAGCTGCAGGAGACTGACTAGAAGGAGGTTAATTTTGCTCTGTAGCAGTTTAGACTATGAAAGTCTGAAGAAAGCAAACACTATAGAACAGCTTTATTCCTATCAATTGCTGAACATGTGATTTGGGGGTTAGCAAGGCAGAAGTTTTCAACCAGATTTCATGTCTTTAAATGTGGCGCTTCAGTTTCTTGGTTTGGTTTTGCTTGGTTTGTTTGGGGTTTTTTACTTATAATTTATTTATTGATTTCTCTTTTAATAACTAAAATCCAGGAAAGCAAGCCTGAATGTCATTTTTAATGCATTGCATTGTTTAAGAATACATTCATTTATGGGAAAGCAACACATTCTCTTGTATTTTGGAGCCAGATGTAAGAGGCAAATTTAGGTCCCCAAAGGGACACGAGCTAGATCACTGAAAAGAAAGGCATGTGCACTGACCAACAGAGATAGGACTGAAACTGGATAGGAAGAGGACGACTGAAGTCAGGCATGTAGTTCGAAACTTGTAGTTAGGAAAGAAGAATGAAATGAAAGGTCACACAAAGATAGTGGGTAAGCCAAATGGGTATGATAACCAAAGGAAAAAGTAAGAATAGATATTTATTCTTGTCAATGGGGAAAGAGGAAGGTGGTGAAAGGAAGCAAATGTTACAAAGTATTGGAAGAAAAGCCTCCAGCTGGCCTGAGCAGTTTGAACTAGGAAAATGACGGAAAAGACAAGGAGAAAACCACAAAGAAAATGTCTAAGAGAAAATACTCCATGATTCAATGGCAATAGGACAGAACTCTCCTGGGAATAAGGAAAACTTCTGTAGCAAATAGTATTCTAGTGATGAGGAGTGGATAATTTTTTCCAAGTCTAGGTATTAAAAGGTATCGGGTAAAGGTTTAAATAATGTTCCTGGAAAAGCTGTATCATTAATCCCATTCAATGAGATTTTATCCCTACTTTCACTATAGAGAATGTATATGGCATGAAGGAAGTTGTTGCAATTTCTACAAATGACCAATTAGGGTGAAAAAAAAAAAAAAGATTAGTTTTCAAGCCAGTGGAGAGAAACAGGCATATGCTAAGGATGCCCTGTTAAAAACATCATTTTCTGGGTGGGATGAATTCCTTTCTGTCCAAGCCACTTATTTTACACTGACTAAAACCAATGTCTGCATGACCTCGTCTAAGTAAGATTAAATGTTATTGAAGCCTGGTAATTTCTCCTTTAGTTCCTGCTCTCTATTTCCTGAATGTTTAATTTAGGGTCTGAGATTTGAGATCATGCATACAACAGTGACTTATGTGCCACTTCAAAGCCACAAAGGGTACTAACATCCTTATGCCTCTTCACTGGAGTCCAGCAAGAGTGTGTTAATATTTTCAAAGCATTCAGAAAAAGTAGTGATAAATGCCATAGCAAATTCCGTGAGAAAACTAATAGCTCTGTCTTCAAAACAGGATATGAACACAGCAACAAATAACAGCAACAGATAGTGAACAAGGAGGAAGGCAAATATTGAGTTTAGCTCATTAACTTGGACTGAAGATTTTGTGCACTGAATAGGATCAAGATTCTCTGGATATAATGATTGATATATGATTAGGTAATTAAATACTTGTACTGCAATTCCTACACACAGGGGGGCTGAATTAAGTTTCCAGTAAGCAACATTAATAATGGCTTCTGGGTGCTAGATTCTGAAACTTCAAAAAAAATTATTAAATATAATTTGTTCTTAGTGGATACACCATGGCAACTTGCAAACAGATAGGGAGAGGGGATGCCTTGCTAAGACAGTCCTTCTTAGAGGAAGAACATCAAAGTAACTGAAAGCAAACTAGGTTTTCTATACAACTTTTGTTCATTCATCTTTGCTAATTTTTTAAAAAATCTTTTGGAACTATGGTTCAAGTTTATTTCCTGTTTGTTTTATTTATATTCTCTTGATCTTATCCTAGGAGTTCTGACTGTTCCTATTTGTTATGAATTAAAACAAAATGACATTTTACAAAGAGAGTCACGTTTCTGTTTTTCAGTCTGTCTGTTAAAACCATCACCAGAAAATAGTGGTTTTGAGTGTACTCCCATTAAAATAAATGCATATTTGTTTGACATTTCCTCATATTTTTCATCAGTCACTGTTTAGTTTCTATTTATAAGTCTCATGGATTGCAGACTGAAATACTTCCACAAAGGCAAACTTGGCTCAATTTGTATGCTAGTCTAAGTGGCAAGAAACAATAATGTTCAGGACTTTCTCTCTCCTCTCTTTAGACAAAAAGCTGCTGTGAAAAGAGAACCAATGCACACAGTCATTGAGAAATCTGAAAGTGTTGTCATTGGAAGTGACAATGTGGCTTGCTTAGTGAGGATTTGCTTTGAATGCACAGCTTCAGAATTATTTACTAATTAAAAATGTTTTACCACGGAGAAACCTTTTGAGATTTGCCTCTTGTTTCCTAGGGTGCAGGAGCGTGAAATCATGGATGAATGAGCTATAGCACCATAATTTGCTTCTGACAGTTTAAATGAAAAGGTCTGAAATGAACTGGTGAAATTAGTTCACAACATTTTTACCCACCAGTAAATGTAATTTACTTTTATGATAACCTGTAACCAAATACCCACCTTTCACAAACTTCTAATCTTACAGCAGACAGCAGAATTATGTGGCCTATATGTTATTCCATGCCATCTATAGACTGGGGAAGTGGAGATACCAATTGGCATCAAATGGCCACCATTTATAATTGAGAATATGTTGCTTGCATCTAAGGTCAAAATTCACCTATGCACAGAGAGAACTCCTACTCTCCAATTTGTCTCCTCACACACACAAAGTAAACTGGGGCTGTTTTATTCTGATGTGTACTGTACTGAAACAAGTAGCAGCAAGAAAGAAAGACCTTAAAAGGACACTTGCTAGCAATAATAGATATACATGTGCCTAAAGAGGACTAGTGTGACTCTTACTAATAGAAGAATGAAGTCACTCAGCTGTGAAATGACTCATAATTAGGAAGACCTCATTCAAAACCCAGTTACAGCAAGATACTAGATAAGCAAATCAAAATCATCACTTCAGTTCTTTAAAGACAGATAGCATGCAGTATCCATCTGTTAAGCAATACCACCTGTTCTATCAACTCATTACATCGTCTGGAGTATTAAGCAGGAAAGTCAATTAAGTCAATCCATGTGCAAGAGGACCTTCATGGAGAGTGAGCAATTGTTCCCTGCTACCCCCTATCTCATCCCAACAAGGAAGAAACAGGATAACTCCAAATGACTTCATCTGTCCCCTGCCAGAGTCCATTTCCACCTCTTGATTAATAATATAGGAGGCACTGAAAAAATACACAGCCTATGCAAAAATTGGGTTGTCTTTTATTATCAACACAAGGTTATTATTAACCATTCATACCCAGAAAGAAATTTAATAAAGTTTTTCATTGTGTTCCTCTGAGGGAAGGTTAAATTTTATGTGCCTAAGCCCATCATCACCACAAAATGCTCAGCTTACCAGCACTCATCATCTCAGCTAAAGCCTAATATTAAGTTGCACTTATGACCTGTGGTTGCCAATATATGTACGTCTACACAAAATAATGTGTGGTTGCCATATACCCCTGTTTACACAAAATTCACATTTTAGTGTATAAAGAATCTAGACTCCATGACTCAGATTCTACTTTTATAGCTCAAAATTATTATCTTCATATTGATTTAACCCTTTCCTTGCATCAAGCAATCATAAGAAGAAAAGCTAATATGCTGTCTTGGCAGAAAATGTCAAAGGGCTGTTAGTAAATGTAAAATATTTTTCCTGAATATTCTTCAGGAAAATTCTGACATTTCTATCACAACTTAGAGAATACCTCAGTGAGGTTTAACTCTTATAAATGTAAGGTGAGATTGGATATAAAGGTCGCACACAGCCCAAAATCTCTTCAGTGAAGACACACTTAAGTGGCATAATGCTGACGTAAGAAGTGAATCCCAACTGCATAGCTGAGAAGTGATTTTTGTGACACCTGCTAAATACAAAGGAAAAAAAAAAAAAATCTCTTCTCATCACCAGAAAAGCTGACAAGGAAATCACTCTTCCAGGAACTAAGAGGAAGTCTGCCAAGCAGTGCAACCTCTGCAAGAATGACTTATTGTATTGATGGTGTTTGATTGGGAGGGTTGTAGTTACCTTAGTTAGCTTGACATTTTTAAATATAAATCTTTAAATCTTCTGATTTATTTTTAGTAAAGCTAAAAAGAAAAAGATGATTTAATGTGTCCTTCAATGATATTCATTCTCTTTAGCTGGATAAAATTTCTCTATATATAGGCATAACCTTTCCCTATCTGCACTGTGGTACACTTTCATAATAACGAAAGTCAACATTTACCTACATGTGTAGGTAAAAATGTGGTTTAGTCCCCTTCAATTTTCATGTGCAATTTTATGTAGATTTTTTCTTTCTTTTTTTGGATAGTGACAAATAGGAATTGTGATGAATTGAACAGGAAGAAAAAAAAAAAAAACACCAAATGAACCACAACAACAAACCCTAAAAAAAAAACTATAAAAGAAAAACATACAAGAAAAATCCCACACCCAAAGATTACCAAGCCCCCCACCTTTCATTGTAATGTCATTTCTTTAATAGAATATTTGTAACACACCCATCTGTTTATGAGTAGAGTAATTTTGTATCATCCAGGCCAATTTCATGTTACTGGTACAATTATCAATTTCTAATACAACCAGAAATTCATTATCACCTCCAACCAAATTTCAACTGACCTTCAGGGTCATCATGAAATTACAAACAACACAGGGCCTTATTTACACATAAACAGGGAGGGAGTAAGCTGGACATAGATGTTCTAAAGATCAAATTATGCACAAAATATGAGTAGGGTGAAGAGCAACATACTACAGAATTTGCTCAGATGGTCAGAACATGCTGCAAATAACATCAAGGCTGTGAATTCAAACCTTTGTGGCCTATTCACTAGAGTTGGACTCAATGATCCTTGTGGGTCCCTTCCAATCCAGAATACTCTGTGATTCTGCTAGAATTTTTTGTCAGCCAACCATATGTTGTTGAAATCCCATCAAAATCCCAGTTTTGCCAGTTGTGAATTTATTCCATGAAACTGCTTTTATATTTTTAGTTTCTTTCTGAGACTAAGAGATTTGCAGTCTCTCAGTCAATGTGGGTGCTCAGGGTAGGTTTTCGTATTCCTGTGATGCCTTAGGAGGCCTCCTGGAACAAAGGCTAGACAGTGTTACAGGAATAAAGCAAGGATTTATTCAAAGGCCTTCAAAGGATACACCTTGGGCAGTACAAGAGCCTGGCCATGGCTACACCCAAGATGGACAACAGGTCACACATTTTCACACTTCTGTAATTTTTTTGTTCATTTACATATTGGGGTTAATTGTGCAATTACAGCTTCAGGTTATGAAGTCCAATCGTCCCATATTACTCTCCTCAGCTCTCTGCTGTTTACACTGGTTGTGCCTGAAGCTGCAGTGGTGTCCTTGGTTCTTGGGTTGGAAAATGATTTTTTTGTCTAACTAAACTGTGAAGAGAATTTGCTAACACTTTATATGAAATTCAGAGTTCATGTACTAATGCAGTACAGAAACTGGAAAATATGAAAGCTAAAACTTAAGGCATCACCTGAAAGACAGAATCATTGAATGATTTAGGCTGGAAAAGATCTTCAAGATCATTGAGTCCAAATGTAAACATAACACTGCCAAGTCCACCACTAAACCACATCCTCAAGCACCACAACTGCACATCTTTTAACATCTCCAGGAATGGTGACTCCATGGCAGCCCATTCCAAGCATTCTAGTAAAGGCATTTTTCCTAACAGCTAATATAAAGGTCCCCTGGTGCCACCTGAAGCCATTTTTTCATCTCCTGTCACATATTACTTGGGAAAAAGACTGACTCACACTTCACTGCAACCTCCTTTCAAGTAGTCGTAGAGCAATAAGGTCTCCCCTGAGCCTTCTTTTCTCCAGGCTAAACAACCCCAGTTCCCTCAGACCCTTGCCCAGATCTGTTGCTTCTTTGTGGACACCCTGTTTATGTATCTACCTGTACTATTTACCTGATATTTACAATAGATATTTACTTGTCTTTGATAACATAAGTGTGTATTGGATTTTTGGCATTAAACAACTTTATGTTGTCTAGCACAACATAACGTTTTTATTATGTGGTTCTTTAGAAATTTATAGTCTATATCTGAGGAATTCTGTGCATTTAGAACTTCTGCTTGTATGTAGGAACAGTCCTATAAGGAAGTTAATGTGCTTTTGCAGTTTTTTTGATTGCTTTCTCATTTTTGTTGTGACAATAAAATAATGCTGTTTTAAGTAATGTTTCTAGGTTTCTTTCTCTAGGTCTTTACATCCAGATTTTGCCTAAATTTTATGGACTTCCTGTCTAACAGATTAAGAAAGCCGTTTCTCATCTATGTCTACACAACTGAAATCTCTCTCCATCTTTTTTTCTTATATCTTGATTACAGCAACATCTCTTCCTCACACTTTATAAAATGTAGTCCTGCTCCATTTATTTTCATTTTTAATGACAATACTTAAGAATCTGAGTTCAAAACAAAAAAAAAACAAAAAAAAAAAAAAAAAAAAGAAAAAGAATAAATCTTATGCACAAAACTCCTCTTCCCTAAATCCTGTCTTCAGATCTTTATAAGGTATCAGGCCTTTCTCACTGCACAAGGGCAGCAGAGCCAGCAGTGCAGCGTCCTACATCACAAGACCTACTTGCTGAGTAAATCTTCCAAGCAATAGCATGAGCAGTCATGCTTCTCAGTGAAGGAGAGGGCAGGGGGAAAGGATGATAACAGCTGGAGTGAAATGCAATGCTGTTGCCTCTGCACATATTTCAGGAGCTAGATATGGTTGTCAGGTATCTTTATTTTGCCTGTACTCATCTGAGAGTGGCAGCTTTTTCCTGTCTGGAATATGTATACTAAAAGCAGGTCTATTTCCACACAAAAACTATTCCACCTCTGATGCATTTTCTAATTAGCTTCTATTCTGCAGTAGTTTTCCAGTGGAGCCTGAAGTGCCAGCCTGCTGTGACTGAAACACACCCATAATCAAGGACATGCAACCCTTTTCTCAAGCAGCATTTTTCACTGGTACATACAGGATGTGGGATAATACCGAAATGGATTCAGACCCTTTTAGAAACCCACATATATTGTGTTTTTCAGAAATTTCTCAGCTCAGTGGCTGTAATGAACTCAGAGTGACTGATTTTTTTTCAAGAGAATCTGCTAGCTAAATCAAAGCCAAAAGACACTAAAAAGGAATCAATGTCCTCTGTACATTACAGTTTTTGTTTCTTTGATAAGAAACTGTGGGCTTTTTATTTAGGTGAACACCATTCTTGAAATACTAAGCATTTAACATACTTCCTTTAAGTATGAGCTTACTTTCCAACAAATCTCTTTTTTTCACAAAACATGCCAGCCATAAAATGAGGTGGAGGTGGATCAGATTCCTTCACTGCTCATCTCTGGCATACAGGGGCAGGCTGAATCTCTTCATAGTACTGGGATGTTCATAGTCAGTCGTGTTCTCAGGCTACAGCCAAGCAGAAGGTTTTGTTCAGCATTTATCACTGTGATCTGTGACACTGGCTCTAGCTTTATCATATTTCAGAAGTCTATGTAGTTTCATATGGTTTAAGGTGAGAGGGGTTTATTAGATCATCTGCTCTGACCTCCCATATATCATAAACCATTAAGCTTCAACCACAAGCTCTTAAATTAAGCCCAAAGACTTAAGTTAGTGCTTTGGTTCTCAGAAGACTAAGCTTTTTGCCAAAGGCAGACAAAAAACGAGAAAAACAGATACTACTAATCCAAACTCCTCTGCAATGGAGGACAATTGATTAAGTGAGATAAGTGATTTATACACACCTCCGGTGTTAAGGCATTTACTGTAGGGACTAAAAATTGTGAAACATGAATTTAATACTCTGCTCTTCTTTCTGACTTCAGATAAGCCTCTTCCCTTTTCTTTGCCACAGGTTCTAATTTCTCAAATAGTTGTAATTAAAATCTCCTTTCTCAAAGCTTGTTATTACAATGTTCCTGAGATAGAGTTATTAAATACTTATATAAGCCTCTTGTCTTTTGGTAAGTAATGCATAGCTAGGAAAAGTCTGAGTAGCACAGTTCTTCATTATAGCATTTCTGTTTCTTAATTCAAATCCTCTGCTGGCTTCCACAGGGCCACAAGGCAGTAAGGGCACAGTCCTCTGGTCTGCACCCTGACTTTCCTGTCTGCAAATGATGGAGTTCACTAAAAAATGAGGTGGTTCATTCATTCCCTCTAAATTAAACCCCATAGGAAGGGGAAGAAAAATGCAGAGAGAAGATTGTTATTGGATTACTGATTTATAAGAGCGATTCAAGGTTACCAGCACAATTTCACCTTCCAACAATCCATGCTGAAGAAAAAAGCTGGCACAAACTCAAAGCACTGTTCTGCATTCACCTCTGTTACAAAATGGCAGTCTACTTCTACAAGTGACTTTAAAAAATGTATATTAAACGTATTTTCTACTGGAACAGTGAAACAGCTCACAGAGTGTTGCAATTTTGCTGAAATTTTGTTTCAAAGAAGCAAAAAGCTGATGATGATGACTGTCTTTAATCCTTTCTTCTGAAATTACTATTCATAGAATTGAAAGAGATCTACTAGGTTAGCAAATCCCAAACCATGCTGTCACAGGCAGACATGAACTGTCATCCTGTTCATTTTCTATTTATATTATTCTGTGCATTACAGTACAAAATAGAATTTAAATTAAAGTGATTAAACTGAAATTATTTTTTTAAAATCCCTTCATATGAATTTTCAGATTTAGTTCCAATTCAGAGGGAAAAGACATTTCAAAAGCTCAAGATCATTCATAAGAGAATAAAAAAAAAAAAGAAAAAAAAAGGAGCCTTCAAAAAACCCTAATAAAAAGGCTTCTTATAAATGGCAGCCTTCTTGTAACATTTTTTCCACTGCTCCAAAAAATCTTTCAAGTAAATCTGACAGAGCAGCAAACAGGAAAAAGAATTGGTAACAAACAGTAAGTGCAGCTCCCACTGTTCATCTGAGCAGAGAAACCAGCAGAGAAACAGTGTGTAAGTCTGGTACGAGCACTGCAATAAAAGCACAAAAGCCAACTCAGCAGGGTACGTACCATCTCCATTCATGCCTAGGTTAGTTCCATGCAGAAATCCTTGCAGAGGATTCTGACACAGGGAGTCAGAACATACTCCCTTCTCTATGTCCACGCTGTGCATCCTACAGTTTCTGCATGCCACATTTTAGACTACAAGCTGTTCTTTTACGCTAAATTGCAACTCCACCATACAGACCGTTGCAAAAAACTCACTGAATTTAGTATCAACCAAACTCACTTTTAAGCCACAGGGGGTAGCATGTTTAATGGATGCCAAAGCTTCTAAGGTGTGGCATTCAAAGTACTCACATCTGCACGAAACATACAGCGTTGTTAGGTTTTTTTCCCCCCTTTTTTCTTTTTTTCTTCATTTTATCCTTCTACTTGTATCATCATGCAACATTACTGAGATAAGTATTGTGAAAGTAATGGGAATGACAGGGAAAGTGAGCAGGTGTAAAATCTACTTTGTTTTTTAGTGCATGACAATTTTGATATGGATAGAATGGGTTATGTCTCTCTTTGCAAAGAATTCTGAATTCTATCATTTAGGAATATAACTTGATAAAAAAAGTGAAGCATAACTTAAATATATAGAAACAGCTTGGACAACATTGCTTTGCGATTAGATTTGAACTTTACTATGAAAAAAGGAATAATTATCCAATTGTTTGATACTAAAATGAAAGACAGAAATTACTGTATGCCCCTGCAATCACAGAGTCAAAGTCTTCTGGTTTTTTTTTGTTTTTTGTTTTGTTTTGTTTGGGTTTTTTTTTTACAGTGTGCTTAAATTCTGAAGCTCCTGGATATCAAAGATAAGAACTACATATCATGAGACAGTTTTGTGTCAGTGTTAAACTAACACATCTAAATCTATTTTGCTTTCCAAAGTAGTTTGCAATAAGTAACTTTGCCTGTAATTATATATTCATATGGGAATCTCATTTTACATTTTATTCATCAACAGAACAGATAAAAGCAGTTAGAAAATACTTGATAGCAGAGTTTTACTGCAATAGTAAATCATACCTCTACTATAAAAGTGGAGAGAAGCATTATGTGAAGTTGTGTTACACTCCAGGATTTTATAGCCTTGAAAAGAATCAGCAATAAATTTGAATAAGGCTGAGAAGGAAAGCAGCTAGAGATGCAAAAAAAAAAAAAAGTGACACCTTTATATTGTACTTCTATTTACCATTTATCTGTCATTTTTATCTCCACATCTTGAGATTAGAAATCTCTTTTTGCATAGGTAAAATGTCAACGACAACTTTCTATTTTAACATCATAGGCAGTCGATGACACTTTGTTTTAATAACTTTCAAAGAACTTCTGATTATTCTGTTTCTTGGTAGAATGAGAATTTCAAAAGAGGAAATGGTTGCAGATGAAATACTCTAGATCCATTTCCTGTTAGTACTTAAAACTATTGAAGGTTAAAAGAATAATGAACACCTTGGAATTTTGTGCTATAAATTCTCGAAATTAAAATGAGTTACTTCAATTACAATATTTACATATAAAATAGAATGGATACCTTGTATGCATCCATATTTTGGCTGCTGCAAATTTCACCCTTATTATTATAAGAAATCTAGAAACTAAAATCTGAGGATAACAAAATGTTTGATATTGACTTCTTGTTTTGTTTTGCAGGGGGTGAGATTGTTGCAACAGCTTTGAGAAAATGCTAGTAAATAATTTTAAAATCTAATCCTGAGCCAAACTATAGGCTTAATCCCCTTCTCAGTAGTTCCAGAGGTAGTATGGAATCAAATAAAAGATTTAGATACCTTTGTAGCTAAGGGTCAGTAAATGTTTTTGTAGTTTTTTTTCCTAAATTTCTAATTTGACAGACTTCTGAGCTAAAGATATTCTCACAAATGCAACTGTGGGTGTTTGCAGAAAACTAGAAAATTCATGGCATAATACAAAGTTTTTCCTTCATACTTTCCACTGAATCAAGCAACTTTGGAAACTAAATTTTAAAAAGCTATTCCAAGAAATTTAATTTCTTTTAAAAATTATTAAAGCAAAAACAACTTTTAATCACTTTTTTCATCATTTTTAGTGAGAAAAAATTCCCCACTCCTTATGAATGTAAAAACCCTCAAATTTGCAAACATTTTCTACAGATATCTTTGTTGTACATTTAGGACTTCTATATAGAATCATATCCCACTACTTTTTCTCCAGTAACAACTCTATAATATAAGGAAATTGAAAAGGTGGATAGTATTTTGTGTATTTTTCTACTAGATTTAACATTCAGAACCTTTTGTGGGCTATAATTTGAGACATTTTCACCTCCTTTTTAATGAAGTTATGTTTTAAGATGTCGATTAGGAAAATAAATTGTCTAAACTGGAAGAGATGAAAAGAAAATAATCTTTTGCCTTTTATGAATTTGAAAATACTGAATGTTAACTGTATGTGGCATATTCCAAGCAATTTTAAACTTGAAAAAATACCAAACGCTGTGCACAAGAAATGAGAACACTTTCCATGCTCAAACAACCCCTAGTGTGCACCTGATACCTTAACAAGTTTAACAGAGATGACATTAATATATATGACTTCAACATCATCCATAGTAGAGGGAGGTTGTTAATGGAAAATACACTTTCCAAAAAAAAAACAAAAACCAAAAACCTAAGAGTGTCTTTAAAATCCTTCTTAACCATACATGAAATCATTAAAAATTATTAAAGAATATGCTCCAATTTATATTTAAAAAAAATTCTAATTACATCTAGAAAGCTTTTGTTTTCCACTTCTGGTAATAATCTGGCCTAAAATATACTTGACAAAATATTCCATAGATTCACACCCATTACATCTGTGTCTGCACAGCAGTTGTGTATTTACATGTCTTTTCAAATGTGGATAGACCACACTTCAGAAATTTGCACTAAGATTTTATATTACACAAAATATTCATAAATATCTATATTTTTTGTCCCATTATCCAGGGAATGTACTGAAATTACAGTTTGGGATTCTGTTAAAAGGGGTGTGTGTGTGTGTGTGTGTGTGTGTGTGTTTCTTTTCATATTTCCACAGATCCATAGAATACTACCAAAATACAATACATAGAAAAGTGTAACAGCCTACATTGTTTTAATCCTCAGCTAGAAATTTAGTTTCAGTTGAATTTGCTTATAATAATGTTGTTTTAAATTAGGTTACTCAACATCATTTGCCTTCACCCAGCAGTTCAAAAAATAAGGGACTCAGTAAACTTGAAATGACAAACAGAAAAATCTGTTCAGGAAGGAAAGTAACATGATATGGCACTCAATCAGTTACTCTAAAGCTTTACTCCCCACCTCTCACTTCTGCACTATATAATTTCTCACTATCAAAATGAAACATTATCATCAATATGTTTGGCAATTTATGAAGTAAAACGATGTGGCTGGATGGGAAAATTCCTAAAATTGCCTTGAGAGATATTATCAGGTTAACATAAAAGAAAGAAAGAAAAAAAAATCTGTGTTTTCTTTGCTTTCCTTTTCTTTCAGCCAAGTAGTGGCTGTTTGGCCAAGTATAGTCAGAGATCATTCAAACAGTCCTCACTTATGAATTAAGAATTTCTTATTTCTTGCTTCAGTATAGAGATTGGTGAATATTTTGAGCAATTAATGAACTACTATAACCAAGTATTACTGTCTCAGGGACAAGTCACATAGTAAACGGGCTGCTTTCCATAAAGGGGCTGCTTTGCCTTAAATGAGGGGCAAAATTCCATATATTTCACCACTCGCCGTCAAACAATGTGAAAATCAGTGAACAAGAGTTATTAAAATTAAGGATGTAATTTTAGCTCATTGTGCAAACCTAGTTCAATGTAGTGATGTACATTGTTAAAAATTAATGAAAAAAAAGAAGTATATTATGTGATTGTATTTAGATACAAATATGTCTAAAATGGGTCAGAGAAAGCAGCCTATCGACGTGTCTATATCTTTCTGCTTCATCAGACAATTATAAGGTGTCTGATTTTTCAGACAGTTGAATCTATTAAAGTCTAGCTCTCTGCCAACAGTGCTTTTGGCATGCATCCATATGATGTAATTTTATAGATAACTGGATTTTTTTTCTCTGATTGGTATTTTAAAAAATCAAATTTACTAATACAGATTAAAAAAAAAAAAAAAAGTGAAAATAACCATTTGGTATTGAATGCTCCATTTATAAGTTTGGCATCTCATTGAACCAGTATTTCAAAAGACTGTAGAGTGTCAAGAAAATGATTTTTTTCAATCCTGAGGGAAAAAAAAGTTTGAAGTTGTCAATCTTCTTTTTAATAGCAACTCCTGAATGTTCTCAATTAGTTTATGCATTTTTGCGGCCACCTGTCTGCTATTACTATCAAAACCGATTGAGGTCTGAGTGTTCAAAAGTCTTAGCTGTGACACAGTAAAGTTTTAATCCTTTCAGCAAGTGAGGAACACCTGTACATGAACCTCTAATAAAGTGGCTTCTTGATTAAAAAACAGAAGAAAAAGCCCCAAACAACTGAAAGACAGGGTGGCATGGTAACATGTGTCCCTGGCCTTCTTGCAGTGAATTTGGTGGGGGGTTTGACTATACAGAACTGCAAAGTGAGGAGCTGAAGTTAGCTTTTCTTTCAGCTGAGGTCTTTGATGATACTCAGACTCAGCTGTCAAAATTTAGAGATGGCATGATCAACATATTTCAGTCTTGAAATTTAAAATCAGATATTTAAGTTGAAATTAGACATCCTGGATAACTTACGCTTTACTTTTTATTCTGAGGCACAAATAGTTGCAGAGAGGAAACAGGCATCTGTACTGGACAGTAAATCTACTTTATTTCTTTTGGCCACAGAAAGATGAGTGTTCTAAGATGTGGGACTTGTAAGTTTTAAATAAAGTAGAATAAATCTCTTCCCTAAGAAGAGAATTCAACTTGATGACCTTTCCAAACCACTTGCTGGCTGAAGATTTGAAGCAGTGGTGTCAGCAGTAAAAAGCAAATCTGCTGCTTTAGATTAAAAATCACTTAATTCAAATGCATTTAATTCTACATTATGTTAACATTAATTTCAATTTAAATTAAATTCTTAACATCTGATGCTTATTTATGAAACCAGAGACATTAAATTGCATGCAGAACTAAAGCATACATACAATGCGCTCAGCTAAGAGAACAACTCTTCTGACATGTACATAAAAATAGATAATACAAATTTATATCAATCTCACAAAAATATTAAGAACTGATATTTTAACCCCCCAACAAAAAGCTCCAACAATCTGAAAAAAAACCAAACCCAAAACTACCACTTTGTTCATATTCAGTGTGTGAACCAAATATATGCCAGTAACACCGAGATGGCTGCAATCAACAGCTGAAGCTTATTACATTTTAGCAGGGACTAAAATCCTTCCACCATCCTTGGCTCAGATACCAAAACGTTCTGGAACAGGCATAATTCTTCATCACACCGTGTTTTATAATATCTAAGCTTCTTACCTCTCTTCCCCATTTACTTCACAGGCCTAGGCCTGTAAAGAACGATTTTTAGGTCTTTTACAGAATTCTGTTATCTTTTACAGAAATTTCACTTCCCAAGAAAGACAGAAAACAATGTGACATTTCCCAGAATGAATATTCTTAACATCCCCCAGATGCAAGGTCAACTTGAGCAAAAAACAAATCTAAAAACAGCTCTTTCTCCTGGCCAGTCTTCCATTTTTAACCCTTTTATCCCCATATTCAGGATTAATGAATAGAAAGGCCTTTTAACCCACATTCATTGCAATCAAGAAAATGAGAGCATATCATAGAAGTTAGTTGAATGTGGTCATTTCTGCTTTTTAATACTGCCTGTGAATATGCCTCATTCCAGAGCAACAGTGTTACAAGCTGATCACAAAAATGCATAGATCAATTATCTTAGCTGGGTTACGCAATGCAGTCATTACTTACTGGTAAGCGTTAAACACAGTCCTGATATTTTGTGTAAAATTCAATTCTGATGAGACATTTACTACAGATACCTTACAATTTTGATTTATTCTATCATGCAACTTGAAGCACGGAAGCGAGACCTAATCTTGGAATCTGTTTGATCCAGTCTATCAACTTGGGGTGCCTCAATTAGCTGCTAGAAATGAAAACATGAACCTTCAATTTGTTGTAATGGCAACCCAGATTTATCTTATTGCAGGGCTGGATTCATGCAGGAGGATATAATCCATGTGTGATCAAGCATGCCAGTATCTGTGGATCTGTTTTTTAGAGATTTTTCTAGTCTTTGTGGATAGTGCAAAAAATATTACTCAAAAATCTACCACATTGTTTTTTAATACCTTTTATGAAAAAAAAATACATTGAAGCATTATATAAATGATAGATACAAGAGATGTGGCTTTGGATTACACAAATATAAATATACAGCTATGTACATTTTTCAGTAGCCTTGGAGAACCAGTTATGAAGTACGCCCACATACACACATCCTGAGAAGAAAACACTCAGAACACACACATGCTTTCAGGTGCTGTAGCACTCGAGAAAACTCCTTTATTTTAAGGGTTTTTTTGGCTAAATAAATAACTGCCCTAATCACACTTTATCTGTGGGACACATCCATAATGAGATTGTACTATTAATTATAATTTCATGTTCATTTTAATGACATTTGAAAAGCTTTTGTAGTTCACTAAATGAGCTGCTTGGACTCCTTTTCTGCCTGGTTAGTGACTACCAGCAAGTAACAGCATACAGCAGGGATAGTCTAATTACTGCCAAAACCAAAGGTCACCTAATTCCAGGCAATGCAAATAGACTAATTATTTTGTTTCTTAAGGTGTCTTCCAGACATGTGTCAATCAGCAAAAACAGCAAATAGCAGAATAAGCAGTCCTATACCAGCATAAATTCCACATATTTCTATTTAGAAGAATGCAATAAAAAGACACCACATGAAAAAGGTTGATAGGGAATTTAATTACTATGCTTTATAAAAAGAAAACCATGGGATATTAAAAAAAGCTGAAAACTCTTTCTGTGACCTTTAAGTAATTAGTGTTTCATAATTATGTACATGCAGTCTGTAGTTATTTTTTAAAAAATGTCAATAATTTCCTCCCCTCCAACAAGCCACACAGTCATTTTCATTTATATTCTAAATAAAGAAACTTCTTATTGGACAAATATTTTTCATCATTAATCTGGAGGGAAGAAAACAGGGAAGCATACACAAAGTAAACATTATAGAATTCTGCTTTTATGATTAAGTTCTATGTACATTATCTTAGATTTTTTTTAAAAAAACTACAAAAAAAAAAGTGCTCTCATGGACATGCATATCCAAATAAGCAAGAGACATTTCAGTGTTCTCACCACATTCGCTTCAAACAAAAACTCTCAGTAGAGACACATTTTTAGTTTAGGAGTATCAATGTTCCTGATTTGAAATTTCTCTCAGAAACATCCATCCCCAGCAATAAAGAGAGATCAGTGGCAGCACACCATATCAATGCTGTATTATTCTACCATGCAGGTAACATGGTCATTAACGACAGGGTTTAAAAAATTAACAAGTTATGCAAGACTGTTGAACAGGGAATCAAACCTGTGAATCCTATACATTATGTGATAACCAGCTACTACCCATCATGCTAACTGAGACTGCCTATCCTGTCTCCATACGCCTGAGTAACAGACCATCCTCCGGCACCTGTGAATGATCCTGAAAAAGTGTCAGCTCTGAGCTACTTCCTTAATTCTCCAGCATGAATTATATCTGAAACAGCACTGATATTTCCTAATGTACTACATGTGTTTCACTTCTACCTTTCAAAGTTACTTAGCAATGCCATCATTACTTAGATATGAGGCTTACAAAAGCTTTGAAGCTGCTGATAAGCAGCATGTATGGGTCCACAATGCCAGCAAAGCCTGTTTCAGAGAGCTGAAAAAGGCAAAACCTGAGACAGAAGCACAGAACATGAGAGAATACAGTCCATCTTGTCTCACAGGCTGTCAAAGAGGAAGCTAAAAAGAAACCAACCCCCTCCCCCCCTCCCCGCCCCTCTTCTGGTATTCCCTGATCTGTTCTGGTATTCTCTGTCTGCTTTGGCAACTTAAAAACCAAATTATAGAAAAAAATGTTACCAGTCAAACCCTTAATACCTGTGAGAATCAGAGAGAGCTTTGGCTGAGGAGGAAGCTTACAGATCACTTTGGGGAACCAGCCATGGGCAGGGACAACTTTTTCCTCTAGAGCAGGTTGATCAGAACTCCAGGGATGGGGCATCCACAACTTTTCTGGGCAACCTCTTCCAGTACCTCAGCACTCTTGCAGTAAAGAATTTCTTTCTAATATCTATCTGTGTTTAAATCCTGTACCCCTTTTCCTATTACTACTAACCCATTAGCTTAGTCTGCAGCTGTCATTTAAATTTGGGGTTAGGATTTTAGGAATGGGCTGTCTTTAAATCCCACAATCAAGAAAACTTCACCTTTGATAGCAAGCCTATGAGACACTTACAATTTTTATTTTTTGGCCCACTGGGCAGTCACAAACTACTGGCCTAGCACCAGTCTAGCCCATGCACACTGTCAACTTATAGGGCTTAACCAGCAAGTCAGGCTTGTCACTAGTCATTCTCAAAGGGGTTACACAATACCCCATTGAATACAAGGACAAAGAGGTAATAGGAAAGCAAAATTCAAAAACCTTCAGTTGAAAATTATGTGTTGCTTTCTCCCATTCTCAGGACAAAACACTTTAAAGGCATACATGGTGTGGTGTTATGTCCTATGAACTGTCTACCCAAAGTAATGTAAGCAGTGCTATCAGTTTTGCTGGGCCTGAGTTCATTCTTTATAACTTATGGTGCTGAGTGTCAAATTAGTGTATTTTCATTATAAGTGCAATTCTACTGATACATGGTTTTCTGTGGATGGAGGTAATCGTATCAGTTCCAAGTACTGAAAAATAAATTTGCTTTTATCCACCAGTTTTCTATCCTAGTTAACTAAAATTTCAGAAGAAGCAGAAGCAGGCCTTCTTTCATTTTGTGAAGTGTCCACTACAGTGTTTGAATGAATAATTTACTATCCAAATTGACTGCACCGATCATCTAAATTTAGAGATATCAGACTTTTAACAGATGGCACACTACAGACAGTAACTCTTGGTCAAAAGTGCTTCTAGAATATGCAATTTGCTATGGTAAACTGGTCCATCAAATCAATCTGGCATTTTGCCTCTGGGGGAGGGTAGTATTAAACCCTCCATAGAAAGATGAACTTCTCCCATAATACACTTGGTCACCAGTGCAATGCTATACATTCTTGATCGGAAACAAAAAAAATCTGTATGGTTTCAGGTAAGTAGAATTTGTTCTGATATCAGCTGGAAGGTAGCCAATATCCAAATTATGTTTTATATTAAGGGTATGACCTTAAGATCCCCTAATCTTATTGAGACAAGTGCAAGTGCTCTACACACAGTATTTTCAGGAGTAGACAACAAATTGGCACATAGTTTAACAGTTAGGATATAGAAAGGAAATGAAAAGAAACGGAAAGTGTGTGCGTACTTTCTATTTTAGGTTAATGCACTTCTAAAGACAGGAAATATTGTGGTTATTTGACTTCCTGTATATTATAGATACTACACTACAATTATTTCTGCTTCAAATTCAATATTTTTGCTTGACATAGACTGTATCTTTAAAGGAAGAAAAAGAATAAAGGTCACATTTTTATTTCCAGTGACAGAAAATCTATCAATTGCATCAGAAAATAGTTTCCAGGATTAGTTAAAATATCCACCTTATTTTTAGTTGGATTTGGTCTATATTCTGCTTTTAGCCATTACAGGTAAACATTTTCCTGCTTACAGACTTAATAGACCAGCTCTAACAAATTCTTGTTCTCTGCATAGGTATTTATAGCTGCTAATCAAAATCAAAGCCTACTTCTCTGTTCTTTCCTTAGACTAAGCTCAGCTTTTCTCTGCAAAGCACGTGTTTGTCCTTTCAATCATTTCTTTGTGCTCCTTTGACATTTTCTGTTTTATTTTCCTAACTGATGGCACCAGAATAGGACACAATATTCATGAAATAATCATACTAATGCCAAGAGCTGGGACAATATAATCTGCTAAGTCTTACCCAATATTTGCATAGTCACATCTTTAAAAACCTTACATTTTTGTGAGCTCACATTCCATTGTTTATCCAGTATTATTCTCTTCAAAGTTTTTTCACTTTGTGAAAGTGACTGCTTTCCTGAAGCAGTAGTTTTCCACTTGTAAATATGGTCCAACTTCCCAGGATTTTACAGCACTCACAGTGGAATTTACATAGGTATACAAAATTTGATCAGAATTAGCTGATTATGTCTTTTTTACGAACCACTTACCAAATTATGTAGCACCAGAAAACTGAACCGTTACTGATACAATAAGTATTTTGATTTAATTTTTCAACATGCAAAGTAGCAGAGAAACAAGAACCAATTTCACTCATATAAAACAAATGCCCTCGTGGCTAATTTTCCTCAATTTGGCAAGTTTACCTGGTACTTTATTTGTGTATTCAAATATGAACCCGTTTGGTCGCGGTATTCACACTTGATGTTGGGGAAAGTTCTACAAGGTCAGAAAAATCAATAAAAGAAATTAAATAACTGATATCACAACATTACTTTTTACCTCCAATAAGTTATTATATCAGTAACGCAGTAATGTTACAAAGAGATCAAAAAGATCATCCAGAATGATATTAAGCCCTGCTTGATGCCAAGCAAAAACGTAGTTAAATAAGACCTGATGCTCCTTAATCAGCTTAGTGGTTTTCCAAATTCCCTAAGAATATTCCAGGTACTGTATGCACCATTAAATCAAAATAAAATATGCAATAGTTTGACGACCTGAACTACACAGTCACAAAAAATCAATTTAGCTGCAGTGATAGCAGGAATCTGCTACACATTATTAACTTGTCCTTTTCTGAAATTTTTAGTAAAAGGACATCCCACTCTGCTTGTTCACTTTGGTAGTCCATTCTTAACAGAAAGAAAATACAATGACTAGCTGGGATAGAGATAACTCTGATTTATGTTTCCAGCTTTGTAAGATTTCTTTCCCTCCTGAACCCAGATTGAGTATCTATTGTTTTCCTCTCTTGTAATGAACACCTGGCAGCATTAGTTGATAACAAACCCTATTAGCACTGTATTTTGACATATGAAAACGGTAGCAAAACCTTTTCTATTCTATGCTAGTTTGAAACAAAATTCACATAATTATAATCTGCAACAGAAAAAAACCCAAACCAAACCTAAAAAAAAAACCAAAACAAAACAAAAAAATAACCAACCAACCAAAAAAACACCACCCAACACATTATTAACAAGTTGACCACAGAAGTCATACCAGAGATGCAGCAGACTGGATTCTGCATTCTTTACCACCTAAGTTAAATTGTCATGTCGTGTCAGTGCACATTGGTAAGAGCTGCCACTCTCTAATTGAGAGACATCTGAGTTTCATCGTGATGTAAAATGGCCTCACAAATAGTACAAGCATGGATTGATTGAGTTTATAATGCATACTAAGTTCTCATGACACCTAGGTGCTTGGAAAATTGGCCACAGTTTGTAAATCCTGAGCCACCTATGCAAATCAAACTGTTGCAGTTTCCGAAAAATAAAAAAGATTAAATTACATCTATGGCAACAATAACGTGATAAAAAGAGGAGGAAATATTTGCATTTAAAAAGAAGGGTTGATCTAAGAGCAGAATCTGAATATACAATTAGTATTGTTCATATAGCATGTTATTAAGGGATCTTAAAATACAGTGTTTGAAATTGAATAGTTATTTTTAAGTTCACTATCTTTGAAAGCAAAGGGAATTGTTTCCAGAAAAAATAGTTCTACTTATAATATACAAAACTTTCAGCTACACAAGGACTTGCAAAAGACTTTTAAGATCAGAAGAATATGTAGGAGTAATTTTTTCTTCTTCTGAATTCCTCCCATTTTATTTGAGATCTCCAAGGGTGTATAATACAATTCTTGATGCTTTCTCAAAGAGTCAATGGCAATAACAATGCCAAGTGAGAGAAGTTTTGAGTAGAGCTGGTTTCTCTCTAGGTGAAACTGAGGTATACTGAGCAGTGTGGCTCCCTTCTGAGTACAATCTTAACACAGAAAATCTTGTAACACAGAAAAATAAGAGGATAAACTCTTAATTCCTAATTACATTCCTGTGTTATAATATGCTGTCATAATTTAGCATTTGCAAATACATCTTTTGAAAGGAACTATCTGGCTGATGATATAAACTCTACATTGGGTCTCACAGTAAATCAACCTGGAAACATTCTGTTATAGGAAGGTGCTATTCTGCTTGATATGCTTTGTATCCCTTTATGAGCATTTGACATCTGCTCTCCAAATCTGCTCTGGCTGCCTGTTGTTTTTCATGTGGAGTTTGAAGTGCTGGTTTTGACCTATAAAGCCCAAAATGGCTTGAAACTTGCTTTTTTGAGAGACTGAGTCACTCCCCATGAGTTAAGATTACTGACATCGCTGAAGTACCTTCAAGTGAAAGATAGGGACATAATGACAAGGTGTATGCATGCTCTTTCACTGTAGAATTCACTTCCACACTATCTGAAGTGATCTAAATTTGTTAATCTTTAAAACATACCAAAGTCCCACCCACCTATAGAGACATGTAGGAGCAATTGCTGTCATGAGGACTGAAAAGGGGAAGGGAAGGCTTTCTGTGTACTGTGTTCTGTGGCCAGGGAATGACTGTTGCCTACTGACTAATGTTCCTGTCCATCGTGAATGGCATTTTAATTTGTCAAGAGTACCAATAGGTCAAAAAAGATATCTGAAGGTGTTCTAAAGACAACATACAGCCTTTTAACACCCTGCATACAGAGATGGGAGAATTAGAAATAGCTCCATGCATGAAACTGAGCCTGACAATCCACCCCCACCCCACGAAACCAAAACACCCCCAAAACACCAAACAAACCTACATTCACTTGCTACTAGTTAAATTATGAAATAAAGTGAGGAAGAGACAAATCTTGTGCTGAATGACTCTACAAAGTGAAGACAATTACTACATTATTAAAAGTCAGAACATATAAAATTTTTTATTAGGTTTTAGCTTAACTCCTTTCATTCTTATAATTGAGAGACATTTAAAACCAATGCTGGTTTGAAACCTGCTTAGTATGTTCATTCATACCATCTGCCCAGTCCAAGTACTTCCATTAGCAGTACCACTTTCACCCCCAGAAAAACAAGCAAACAAACAAACAGACAAACAAACACAAAAAATCCTTGTCACCTGTAGGTGACTAGAAAAGACTTCTGCAGCCCTCTAGTGTTGCTAGACTACAGGCCTTGGGTATAAATGCTAATTTTTGCCCCACCTTCTTAGGGAAACCCTTCAGACTTCACCACTGCTGGACATACAAGTTACATCACTGAAACCACGCTGTGAGTTATACCATTCTCATAGTCAAGTCACCCAAGGGACACGGTACCAAAAGCTTAGAACTGGCCTTTGCAAATAAAAGCATATTTGCAGAAAGGAATAGGAAGGAAAAAAATAATATTAAAAATTCAGGTTAATTTGCTGTGTACATATTTAAAGAGTTGACTGGAGAGTTTACTATGCCTGCTTGCAGGCCCTCAGCAGCACTGACTCCTCGTTTCTCCTTTTTCTCCCTCCCTGCTTCTTTCCCAGTGAGTTCCCGTTGACAGAGCCTACGGCTATACTCTCAGAAATCATATAAAACCTGACAGCGCCAAAATTTCAACCGCAAAAGGTGTTTTAAGGTGTTGTCTTTCAAATCTAATTTTCGCAGACAGCTGTGTTGTGCTGGCAGCGCGGCTCCCGGCTGCCCACGGGCTGCAGATGGAGCTGTTGACAAAACAGTTCGGCGCGCTGGAGAGGAGCGACCGGAGCCGCACTCGCTCCTGCAGCTGCCCTGCTCCTGCAGGACTTGCGCTGCTCTTATTAATATTGCTGTGGCATTTGTTGCTACTGCTTCAAAGTGTCTCTTCACCGCTGAAAGGGTGTTGTGCCAAACCTCCTAACCTCAGAAAGGCAGTGCAAGGCTCCCTAGCTAACCTTCAAGATGTCCTTAAGCTATGAACATAAAAGCACATTAACAAATCTGGACTAAGGTTATTTTAAATGGGCTAAAAATTCAAATCAGAAATACGTGAGGTACACAGAGAGAGAGAAAGCTATAAACAAAGCGTCGATGCTCATGTTGTCGGCATTAACTCTTTTTGGAAAAGAACTTTTTTGTTCAAAAAACCCCAAATATCATTGGTTTCTACATAAGGATGCGCTACACATTGCCATAAAAATTGTATTTATGAAGTAAATATTTGTGCATCAGAACATGAAATGTGCAAGTAGTATTGATAGGAAAGGTGTAACAGGATCAAATTCACACTGTTTAACTGTGTATTGCCACTTATTACAGCTGTACACATAGCACTGTGAAGACTGACTGCTATAGCACAACAGTTTATTTTGCACTTGAAATTTCTGATAAATATTGCCTGGAGATCTCTGCAGGGAACTAACAGAATCCTAGCTGTTATATTTACCGGCAAGGAAGTTAATTCAACCTTCCTTTGGACAATTCAAATAAAAGCACTGGGTCATAATTATGCATCAAGCAAGAATGATGACACAGATGATCTTTGCGTTCTCATGCAATTGAAAAAAACTATGTTGTAATTAGTGTTGCAAGCATGATAAAGTGTTGCTGCAGCTTTGAAACTCCTCATACTTTAGTTTGAGCAGATAAGTGCAAAGAATAATTGCCTAATCGAAATCAAAGGTTTGAATTAAAATTCACAACTCTGGAGATTAAGCTGAATTTTCTTATTTAGTTAGTTACAATGTTTAAAATACGCAGTCAAATTATATTTCCGTTTACTGTAAGGTTTTTTCAGTATTTGATGAGAAAGTAAGGTCTATTAAAATTCCTGTCTACTACTTTCTTAAAAGCTTATGAAACCAAATTTCAAACTCATTCTGCTGCAAAATGCATATGTCAGAGTGGCACTGCCTCTTTATGATTGTTTTTTAAATTACACTCAAGTATATGATACACATTTTTCAAACACTCGAAGCATAAGCACCATCCCCAAAAGCTAAAATTATATCACACACCACATGTGACTTAGTGACTCAGTACAGAAAAACGTACAAAAAGGATGAATTTATAGAAACAATTTTATTCAAAAATACAGGAGAGTTAATGTCTACTATTAGACATGGTAATCATTTATTCCTGTCTTTCTTGCATTTATTCTGTAGCACCTAAATGATATTACTGTACACGCTTGTTTTCTCGCTTGTCATTTTTGTTCTTTTTTTGAAACTGGATGAAAAATTGGTCTTTGCATAGCATTAGCATTTAAGCAGCCTTTTAACTATTTGGTGTTCAGACCACAGTAATCTCCTTAAGATTCCAGTTTACCAAATACATTAAAGGCTGCAATATGTTTACATAATATTTAATTATACACCTCCCACTAGACTAGGTTGTTCAGGGATCCATCCAGCCTGGTCTTGAGCATTTTCAGAATCCACAGTTTCTCTGTACCAGTACTTCACTACCCTTACAACAAAGAATTTCTTCCTAATATCTTTATGAGAGGCATGCAACTAACATGAGGTATTTAATAATACTATGTTGCATTCCAGAACTTTTATACAGGATAAAAAATGGGAAGTTATAAAAAGTTCTGGAACATAACATAACATAGCATAACACAACATAACATATAACACAGCTTAAAAAGAAAACCAAAAATCTACAAAGTACCTTACACAAGCCTTGCAGGATTTTACAAGAAATGTTCAAAACAGGCACCATACAATTTCTCATTTTTTGAAGAATCCAAAGTCAATGGATTTCCAAAAGAAATCTGCTGTGGAAAAGATGGTAGTTTTACAAAATCCAAGTGTTGTCTCAGCCTCTGGACTATGATCAGTCTCTAAATTTTTAAAAAATGCAGTTTGATAAGATCTAGACACTGGAGAAAATGTGAATATATTTTCAAGAGATTTCCCATAAAAGTTGAGTAAAAAGTTTGGAGTCAGTATTACTGTAGTCAAATACTTATTGACCAGGGTAGCCTAATTTTAAAATGTGAACATTCTTCTGTTGGATGTCTGCTCGCCTTTCTTATATTCTTATTCATCATTAATTTCTGAACTCAACAAATCTACTCATGTATGTTGACTGTGTTTAACATAGGTGGTTACAATGAATTCAGCTGTGAAGGTAAAATCGTATTGTTTTAGTTTAATTAGGCAAAATTTTGACCTGGGTACATTAAAATAAATTACTTGACTGCCAACAATTTACAGGTGTATTTTGTGAGCTCTTAGCCGTGTTGGACTTGACATTTGTATTTGTATTTTCATTTATTTCATTAAAACTACAAGAATTTTTGATATATAATACAAATACTAGTTTTGACAGGTACACTCCATATGATGATCTATAATTAGAAAGTAAAATTTTCAAAACTCTAAGAATCTAAGATAAACCAGAAATGATTATAAAACATTATTAATACGCATAGGATGTTTGTTGTATAAGTAATGAACATTACAGTGATTACTGATATAGTTTCCTGATAATTACACTAAATACCTCTAAATAACAGCACACAAAATAGTTAAGAAGACCCATTAATTTTCGCATAATTCAGAATATATTCAGACATAATTCAAAAGGAACGTGCATCAAATTGAACACGGAAGAGTCATTTGAGGTGTAAATGATACCTATTAACATGCAATGCTGGTTAAATGTGGGATGAGGATTGACAGAGTTCATAATAGGGATCCAAGGGAAATGAGGTAGCTGAGTAAGAAGCAGGTGTTCTCTGAGCCAGGAGCTCAATCACACAGGTGTTTGAGAAACATCACACTCCCTTCAGTGATCTCAAGGGCCTCACCTTTATGTGCCACTCAGAATAGCAGCATTCCTACAATTTCCCCATTGCAACCCCCCCCTTATTTTTTTTTAATAATACTATTTTAAGAAAAATTATTGACAAAAGGATGTCACACTGGCTGTCTTTCTTTATACATTTTCTGCTCTAGAGTGTGTAAAGTGGAAAAAAAGAAATTTAACTGTATTTCTAGCAAATAAGAGAACGTACAAAATAAATGAGAAACTTGCAATAAAAAGTCAATGAGAAATCTAGTGTGTCTGAAGTGAATCCTGTTGAATTCGGCATGACTGAAGATTACTAAATTTTTTAAGGAATTAGTGCTAATTTTACTGTGTTCCCATTTACTGATTCAAGCCTGTATTTACGTAGTCATTCTCAACTGACAAAAAGTATGCTATTTATAAATGAATCTTTAAGCAATGAATAAGAGTATCAGGTTAATAATAAACCCTTTTCAATTAGTCAAATCATCAAGTACAGGAGCAGTGAAGAGAGCCTAATGTTGAAATTATAACTTAATTTGTGAGAAGAACCATTCAATCTTGTCTTGGGGGAAGGGAGAAGGGAGAAATCTGATCTGAATTCTAAATTAAATTCTACAATGGCAAACTACCTATTCACTCTAATTTTGTTTCTATTTTGCATCTACCCTTTTTTCTCCTGTTTATTAGAATAACAACAAAAAAAATTAAACAAAACAAGATGGCAAATTTCATAGCTGTTCTAACCCTATCAATTTTAAGCTCATATAAACTCTGGTACAGCCATGTATCAGCTCCTACTGTGCAATAGCTTTTTTTATACAGTTTGACTATGTTATGAAAGAAACTAGTTGACATGCACTTACCGTATTAAGCCCTGGCACCTGCATTGCAGACACTAATCAAAGTGCTCCTTCAGAGGGGTGAAAGAATCGCCATTTGTAACGCAATAATTAGGCTGGGTAGAAGGGCCTGAAAAGTAAATCAATCTCGTCTGCTCTCTAAATCTGACACCATTCTCTAGGCAGATTGTTAACATAATGAGACAGAAGCCTACAAGAGGTCCCATAAAAGACCTATGTCTTTTTTTTTGTTGTTGTTTCTTTCTTTATACTTGCAATGTTACTAAGAGCATAATTACACACAAACCTACCCTAAGTCACTGGCATAAAAGCAGCTATTTCTAAGAAGCTCATCAAAAATAAGTTGGCAGAACAGACGGGCTATATAACACAGCAGCAGGCTGACTCAATTTGCCCAACTGGATGAAGATTATTTTAACCTATTCCCTACTAAAATGATCATGATTATGTCTGTCAGGGAAAAGTAATAAGTTCCTATAATATGGCAAGAAAATAATTTTGGCAAATTAATGTGATTTTCTGTTCATACTGGGCAAATGAAGAATAATTCTGCTGAAATCAATACTATTAACAAAATTGTGTGAGGAAAGAACTATATCCAGTGTGATCACTGTGATTTTTAAAAAAGGAAACCAGTAACAAAATAGAAACATTATCAGTAAAGATTTTAAAAGACAACTTTTCATGTACAGCTTCCCAAATGTCAGGATTGTAATCTTATTTAATAGACAAAAGTAAGCACTTCCATTTTCCTTAGTAAGAAAGTTGCATCATAGTTGATGTTTTGTAGTACCAAAAGCTTAGGAATCTTTGTTACAGATCATCTGTTATGGTTGTTGTAAATAGTTATGTCAAAAATCATATAAATAGATAATATCATATAATATAAAAATAAAAATCAACTATGCTGCAAATGGTGGAATGCATTAAGCAGATATTTGTGTAAAACAATAAAACGAATGGGATGAATCTCTCTTCTTTAACAGTCAAACACATATTATTCATTATTTTTACTCATAAACCATGATTTAATTTAATCACTCCCTTTTAGAGACTCTAACTGCGCAGCCTGGTAATACAGTATTGTCTGTGAAAAACAGGTATAAGCTTTGCACTAAATCTGGAAAACCTCTCAACTGAGGATTGTCAGGTGTTCTTTTTCTGAGCTTTCTTGGACCTGAAGCTCTGTTTTACTTGCTTTAGCTGTGACAACAACTCCTCTAATTGCACAGTGGCTACAGTTAACCTGTGTTAGTTTTGTGTTATTTTGTATGGCAGAACCATATTTTTGCATAGATGGCAGTAAGGAGCAAATATTCTACACGGAATAAGATATTTGCGGCTCTATCATCATAATGATGTAGAGAATTATTGGTCTAAAATGGCAACAGCAACTTTGAGAATTGTGGATAAGGTATGTGGCACTGAGGACTTCCGAATTTAACTTATACAATACATTCAATTAAATAACGTGCATTCCAGTGATTTGAGGTGGTTTTTTTTTTCATCTGTATATCATGCTGATACTTTAAAATACACTCAAAATTCAAAATTGAGGATACTCAATGTGACCAACAAAGGCCAATAAAGACCACTTAAAAATTACTAAATTCTTTAAATACAAATTCCGTACATATTTCATAAATACCTACATTCTCAATTTAAAAAGAAAAAAGCTCTCATACTTTTTGAATGGATAGAAGTTGTATTTCAATGCAAGCTAGCCAGTTTATCTTCTTTTACAGTGATGTCAGGACGGTGACTTCTGTGATCTGCCTGAGTGACCTCAAAATGAGATGAATTGTGGTTGGTAGGTACCTACTTCTTCAGATGGATTGGGTCATTTGGATCATATCTGAATGTCTAAACTCAGACAAGGAAACTTAACAGGAAAGGAATAAAGAAGCAGTGTAAGAATAACAGACTGTCTGAAACCTTTTAATAGAGTCACAACTTTTTTGAAAGTTTATTTGTACACAGAATGCATAAAACTCAAACTTTGCAATCGAAATTTCAAACCAATTCTCTGCTGTGAATGAATCCATTTTTGAAAGAAAGTCTTCAAAACAATTTCTTACTCTGCTTCCACTTCTATTACAATATTATACCTTTCCATTCTAAAGTGTTTTGTTTATTTTGTTTTGTTATGTTGGGGTCTTTTAGTTCAGGAATTTTGCTTTGCCAAGAGAGGAAAGAACCTATTCCTGAAGTGGCTGCCCAGCACAGAAAAACTATGAACAGCACACAGAAGCTGAACCCTGGATAAGCATTGTCTGGCTAGGACAATGCAGATTCAGTGCAGTAAAAAAAATGGTTTGACTATGTTAGATAAAGTTTTTAGAACTGTATATGTTCTGGGAAAGACAAAGCTTCTCTATTATAACACCATTACAAATGTTCATCATTGCTTTAACCAGAAAAGCAATACATACAAAATTGGTTTAATACTATTTATAAGATTAAACAGAACACACTGTTTTGTAACAGCAGATTTTACAGTCTGTTTAAGCTAATTTTTTTTTTTTTTTTTTTTTTTTTACTGTTCAAAATGGAAAACATGTAGGGGGTTTTCCTTCAAAAACTAAAGGTTTTTTCCTAAGAAGTAAAGTTTTGCAATGGACATTCAAAAATTATTTTCATCAGCATTTGTAGAGGCAGTATCTATATCATATAATGTCACACAGCACTTAAAATTACATTCTAAAACTTGCGGTTTGCAGAACATGTAGGTTTTGTTGAATACTTCAAATGAATGCAAAGTTTCAAGTTGTGCTGATCTTGTTTTCATATGGTAATACGCAGAAAATATGACCAAAGTGATCAACATGAACAAGTTTTTGACTTTTATAAGAACCCTTAATGAATTATCAGGAAAAAAAGTATTTCAAGTTTATTTTTTAAGAAAGAAAATTAAGACCATTTTAATGAAAACACCATGAACATAAAAAGCCTACGAAGAAAATGGCAACCATGACTTGCATCCTAGCATAGTGCATATTTCTCCTGTCTGGATAGCTGGCATGTAAGAAGCTAGGCACATCAAGAACAGTCAAAATCCATTTAGAACAAAAAAAAAAAAAAAAAAAAGGTAAAAATAGGTAAAAATCTTTTGCTTAATACCACGGAAAACCTCTTATCTGCAGAGCTGATCTTTACTGCACTTTTTGTGCTCTTTTGTGTACTTACAGAAAGCAGATTATGCCATGGATGAAAAACACAAGAGATCTCCCAACTATTTCCATGACTTAACACTGACCAGCAACACTGGCATCTAACCAGAGAAATCTCAGCACATCAGATGAAATTTAATTTTTACTGCCCTAAGTAGGACAAATATTTTGCTCAACCTACAACAGGGGCAGGGGCAAATCTACAAGAAAGACAAATGGAAACCAGCTTGGTTTGCTGCCACCATTAAGAGTGAGGGAAGAGAAAACTGCTGGTAAGTGAAGTCTAATATCCACCCCCCCTCTGGTATGCACACAAGTCTTTTGGGAGCTACAGCCAGGATGCTTTTCAAGGTCCCACAGTTTCAAAAATAGTACAGCTATGGATATTTTGCTGTTCCACTTCTTTCACACCTATAGTTTGAGAGAGCAACAGGAAGAGGAGTTACTTACAGTATTTTTAATTTATTTTTATTTTTTGTCCCTAGCTGCAATTCTGAGGGGGTTTCAGACTGAGATGTAAGAAAAGAACCAAACTGTGTGTATTCTCACTGTTTAAAAAAAAAAAAAAGAAATCTACATCTTTTTGACAATCCTGATTCAGTAGCTTTGTTTTTTCCCAGATAAATCGGGAGAACTGATGCTATAGCAGTTGACTAAAAACATTAATGAGCTGTGTCTGTTTTAATTGTTTCAAGCTAGCAATTTCCCCTGTAGTTTGAAGGTCTTTGAGAGTGCAAAAAATTCAGTTAGAGGCCAAGTTCTGTCCCTTGATTTCAAACAGTTAATATAGAATAATGTCTATGACAGTAGCCCAACTATTCATGATTTACATTTATACAACTGCAAATAACAATGTCGACAATTTCTTTCAATTAAGCTGAAGAAAAAGAAAAAAAAGTCATATCCAATACAGTACATGGCTAAGCCAATTCAACTTTTTCTTCTTTTTATTTTTTTTTTTTGGGGGGGGGAGGGGTGTGGGGGATTTTTTGGTTATTTTTGGGTAAAAGTTTTTCAAAGGAAAACACATCCCTGAAGAAATAAGGACCCTGGAAAACATGATCCTGAATACAGATGTGTCTTATTTTAGGGTCATGCTTTGAGTAGTAGTTTTTGGTTACTCAGAAGCCAAGTGACTCTGCAGTTTGTAGAAAAAGCTATGAAGAGACAGCTTTCAATAGCATTTTGAGATTAAAAAGCATGTCAGAAGTGCATCGAAGCCTAGCAAAAATTGCAAGGCCTTCATAATAGTTTAAAGACCTAAAGCATTCTGGATACATTAGGCTAAAGACTACATTTAAGAATTATGTGCAGGTATTAGACATAATCCTCCCAAAAGTTTTGTGTCACAGTCTAAGCTGCTGATTTTGACAAAAGGAGTGGAACAGGTTATGCTGGAAACTCTTGTTCATGCTAACTCTTACTGACGTATTATTAATGTCTCATTCGTAAATTTTCTAGAGAGACAACTGAAATTCAAAGGTGTGGCAATCTGAGAAATAATATTATCTGCAAAAATTGTGTTAGGTAAACGCCAGTAAGCTTCAAGAAGCCAGCATAAAAGGGTCTGCTACCTGCATTTGCATTTTGTAGCTCAGAGCCCACCTCAAAAAAAAAAAAAAAAAAAAAAAAAAAAAAAGGAAAGACAAAATAGAAAAAATAAGGAAACACAAGAACTGTCTTTCTGTACTGTACTGTCACAGACATATTTTTTACTGGATAAAAAGCAGACCTTCAGAATTGCACTCAATATACCTGGTAGTTAACATCACAAAACAGTAATGACAGAGCTTAAAGGAGCAAGTGGCACCAAGATCTCCAGAGCTTTTTGCCTGCAGACCCTCCAAGGCAGCAGGCTGTGGGCAGCGCTGCAGTAACCAACACAGGCCCGCTATCACTGACTTCTGTTGAAGCTACAGGACTTCATGAAATTAGTCACCTTGGAGATGAATCTCTCACTTTTACATGCTAATGTGCTCCCTTAGGTGTTCCCTGTGCTCTGTTCGTTTCAGGAAAAGCTTTTATCAGAGACATTGTTTTTAACAGATAAAATAAAGAGACAATCAAGGCAAAAACTGACCTTCAAAAGAAATTAAATTAAAAGAGAAGCAGCTAATAAATTGGAAAACTTTCTAATTGCAAATTAACCCCTGACTCACCCACCTGATTATCAGCTTAGCTTTCGTACCACTTAATTCTCTGCACACTTGTAAAGAGGAAATAGCAATCACTCTTCCTAGCCAGCGTTTATTTCCGTCTCAGAGTTAAACAGGAGAATATGGGTCCAGTTACTAAACAGTTATAATAAACCCCCCATAATTACTCCAATTTGATCATCCACAGGGAATCACTTCACACATCCTAGCAGGATTAACAGGCCCTTCATGAAACACTATGAACAATTACATGGGGATGAGTAACCATCAAGAGCTGGTGGAGAAATAAAGTTTCTACCTATAAGAAGTTGTCTCAGTTACTCCTGTGCTCATCTGTGAGGAGGAATTATTCTTCACCCTAGTACAAACACCCAACCAGGACAAAGTCAGAGGCAGATTTCTGTAGAGACATCCTTGAGGATCACACTAATATTAAGCCCAAAAGTAAATGTAGTCTCATCATACTGGACGTGTCACAAGAGCAGACATTTAGTATTTTGACACCATCTTTGCTCAACCTGTGTATCTTGCCCTTTTCAAATTGTTTTCGCCTTGTCTTTGTTGAGAGGTGTTTATTTGGCATAGCAAGAGAGACAGTGTAAGTACAGGAAATCAAAGGGATTAATGTTCATAGAAAGTGAATACAGTGGAAGTATTTATTTTAATGGATAAATATTTAAACTGGTTTTGATTATTTGATCATTTTTGTGAACACGATATTTTAAAGTTACATCTATTAGTAATGAGAAGGCAAGAAAGAAAAGAGTAAACAGTGCTTCCCACATGGCAATTTCTATATGTGGCTAGGTACATGTATATGAATTTAATGTACACACATATTTATTGAAGACTATACATGCACACAGAAGAATGGTATGAAAAAATGTGTGTTAAAATTTCAAATACCCTCAGGATAGCAAACTAATTCTAAAATTATTTTCTGAGCATCTCATTCAAGTGGGAAGGATGAAATCTCCTGAATACAAAAAACTTTGCCTTACAACTAAAACTCTGGCATCTGCCTACTCTAGTGAGACCATGCAGGACTCCATATGATTCAGTGACACTAAGCTTGTAGACTGAAACTTGCCCCCCAACTAAATTTATGGTATTTGGGTTGAGAAGTCAATTATAATTCCACAAAATGACAAAGTAGAAGCAGTCTTGTCACAACTTAAGAGGTCACAGTACATTCTGGGATGTGATCAAAAGTGAGACAAAATATTTTAGCCATAAAAAAATCCCCAGGGCTTTTCAATTTTGCCATAAGACTGGATGAGCTGGTTGATTATTGCATTTGACAACTTATATACCATTTCAGGAAAAGAAGGCTTATTCTAAAGCCATGGATTGGTGACAAAAACCTTCAAAGAAGTTCTGGTTGCAAATGATACAATTGCTCTTTAACTGTGTCTCCGTCACAAGCATTTGACTTAGCATATAAAATAGCTTTGGGAATTTTCTGTCCACCCTTTTCTGCTACTTGAGACCATTCCTATATGTAACTTACACTGGACATCTCTGACAAGCTGAAGGTGCAAACAAACAGCATCTTCCTAAAGAATATTTAATGAAGTAGGAAAACACCATAAAATGTCTTTCTGATAACATGCTCCTGTTACCACAGACTGGAAACAAAGACACCTACAATGTAAAGTAACATTTAACCTGAAATGTTCTGTATGGCCAGTTGGCAAAGACATTTTTCCAAAGGGCAAACACCACCTTTTCAGATATCATTATGAAAGAAAATGGTCCAAATGAATGAACACCTGCACTCGGTCCTTGCAGCAATATACTTGAAAAACCCAAATTATCTGCTAGCTCTCCAGAGGCACACAGGAAAGTCCTAAAAGTGTTGTACTGGATTGGGTTGGCAGCAAAAAATGCTTCTGATCATTTTCAAATCATGAGTGACATCCTAAAGAAGAAGAGAAAGCAGAAAATGATTGCTTAAGAAAAGCAGCCTAAAACCAGCATCTGCTTTACAGTCAGACAGACTTTACAAAGGACAGATAATGCTTCTAAGAATAATAAAATTCTTAGCACTCTAACTGAGGAGAAAGAGAGTTTTATCTCCTATATGAGCAGGCTTACTAGTATATATCTTTTGCTCTTCCAGACAAGTCTTCAGTCCCTCTATAGTACCACACTATTTAATTTGAAGCTATTGCCAAGTCAGTGTTTAATCTAAGCAAAGTTGGCAGAATTTCTTTGGGAGTGTAACATTCACAAAAAATGCACAAAAACTTGATGATGATTCATGTTATTCCACAGTGCAACTGAGATGAATCTGATGCCAGTTTTTGAATCCTTGTTCTGTAGAGGCTGATACGGAGAAGTAGGAAATGTTTTGAACTTAAGAACTACTCTTTTCAATGGCATTGACTTTGCCCTGTGGTCTACATTCTGCAAATTCAGGTAAAAGATACCACGTTGCTCTATTTCAGATTTTCATTCTTCAATTTTTTTTCTAATGCCAAGAGTATTTGGAAGGAAAATTTTCAATAATTTAGAAGAAATATTTTACAATAAGTAGAAGGTTCTTAACAAATCAGCTAGAAATTAAGATCTAATACTTAAGAAAATATTACATAGTATTTACTGTATTTTATTTAAAGGGAAAACCAAAAAACCCCACATTTCCTCTTGCACAGCAATGTTCAGTTTTCTCAGTAGAGTTTTCCAATTATGGGTTTTTGGTTAGGATCTGGATTTCTGGAGTTTTTATTCATTATTGTTAAACAATTGTTCTGGATTTAACTTTTATTATTATTTTTGGAAACATTACAAATTCAGATTCACTGTATTACTTTGACTCTCTGAAGAATGTCTAATCTTTTTGCAATTAAAAAAAAATGTAAAGAAAGAAGATCAAACATGAGTCAACATGACAAGAGCACATTCTTTGCCATGTACAAAATTCCTCTCTCAGACGTGTTTTGTCCATATGCAAAGACAACTGCTTTTGCCATGCCCTTCAGTATATAAAGGCTTTACAGAGCTATATACTCTACTTGCTTGTATGGTCTTCATCTGCATGCTAGATTAAAAACAAATAAAATTTGTGTATTTAAAGAGTAATATACAATCATCAAAGAGAAAATGTTACTAAGGAAATGAGAAAACTTTTCCTTAAAAGAAGTGCAGAAAATACAGAAGGAATAGTAGTTTAAGTAAGTAATTTCAGCTAGGGTTTCTTAGAGCTAGGAGTATGACTGAATTAAGTAACAATTCAAAACTAAAGGAAAATGCATATTCATGCTCCTCCAAGAATAAAAAACAGTCTATCATTTTTTGAAAATACATAAAGAAAATGTTTAATTTCTTTGGTAGGAAAAACTTGCTCAGAAATGTTTGGGATGGGTATAAAATATTATTTATTAAAAACAACTCTGTAGTGGTTACGTGCCTACCAACAGCAGCATGTGGTACCTGCCACAAACTGCTTATGGGATTGTGACATTTGCTGAGCATTTACACAGAGGAATAATGGAGCATAAGGTTAGGTTGCCCTCACGCTGAGACCACTGCCCATTATGCTGACCAATACTGTCTCTGGCTCTATTCTGATCCCCCATGGCCTGGACATATTTATTATCTCTTGTCTTAGACTGTGCAGAGACATTTTAAATGAGTCACAGTGGCAGGTGGCCCTTGTTAATACCTCTTAGGATGTGAGAGCTGCTGGAATGCCTAATCAGAGAGAACAAACCAGAAGGTGGGACAGGGAAAGGTCCTATGAGGAAACATATGAAAACAACTATATTTGGAAGACAAATATATTTTGGTCATTTGAGTCAACAATAATGGTATAGTCCAAGAAAAGAAAATTCTTTGTAGTAATAGCTAATATCCGGTTTGGAGCAGACTAGGGATTAATAACATTTTGTACTATCCTTGTAAATAGGTAACAAAAATCACAGATAACTTTATTATAACAGAAAAGAAAATTATTATAAGGAAAGTTAAAACTATGCATTGCAAGTTCCATTTGATAACTACATTTGGAGTAAAATAATTCTAAACATTGACATTAGATGGAAATTAAAAACTTTGTTAGTTCTGATGGTGAAAAATACTTTCCAACAGAGGCAAATTGACTATGTGTTTTCCAATGCAAGCTTAGAGCCCAGTAACAAAAGCACCACAGAATACAAAGGAAATATTCTCTTCTCTATTCTAGCTTACTGGAACTGGAGATCAGTGGCATTATCATCCTTTTTTTGAATGGAACTACAGAGCACAGGAACAGATATGCCAGTGGGAGAGTTGCATAAAGTCTATGCAGACTTTAAAACTGCTAAAGCCAAAGGAGTGGAGAAATTGTTAAGGAAATGCAACATGATGTAGTAAGTAGAAATAAAAGATAAAAGAAAAATAACACCAAGAAATAAATCACTGGCATCAATTTGTTTGTCTGAAACAATCTTGCAAGATTAAGGTAGGAAATTAACTGCTTTTAACAAAGCGTCTGAACACACATAATAAGTCACAGCAGGAGGCAGCATGAGTAATACACTTAGCTTTTGTAAATTTAACCATACATTATCTTGTATTAAACACACACCAGATTTTTAGTGTTTTTTTTCTTTTTTTTCGGTTTTTTTTTTTTTTTTTGTTTGTTTGTTTGGTTGCTTTGGTTTTAGATTTCTGTTTGTTGGTTTTTGTTTTTTTTTGTTTGTTTTCCAAAAAACTCATACTGGTTAAATAGAGGCACTCTTAGAGGGCTTAAATTAACCAGTAAATTAATGGAGTTTTGTTTTGAAGGAAAGCATACCATTTTGGGGTTTGAGCATTCTTCAAATAATTATGTACTCTCTCCATTTTTTCACTGACTAAATTAAAAATCAATTCATATATAAAACTATAAATACAAACATCTAAAAATATAAATGTGCACATGCATGTACATATACTCTTTTGTACCCATGGAAATAGAATGTCTTGAAAGTAGACAGAAATGTGTTTTGAATGTCATTTCCAGAGGATAGAACAGCATAACAATACTTCTTTTTAAAAAAAAGTACCTCCAAATTTGCAAAGTGCTACAGTGAGTCAGCAATTTGAGATGATCCAATTAAAATTAACTTATTTTAATCACAGGAGTGATCACTTACACCATCCAGAACCACTTAAGTTTATGGACAGTTTTACTGTACAAAAACAATGGCCAGTTGCCAATTGCTGTTACTGTGAGACATACAGAGGTATACAAAGAAATACTTTTGACGTATTTACAAAATATAAAAATATACAGAGAAAGAATGAATGAGATACAGTATTTGGCTTTTGTTATTGGAAGTACTTATTTAAAAAGCTTTTGGAATGTGTTTACGTTTCCTTTTATATTAATAGGTACATCACCTTTACAAGAGCAAGGCAGCATTACTGCAAAAGAGAGGATAAAGTACTCGGCCCACAGAAACCAATTACAGTTTCACTACAACAACAAGGAAATGAAAACCAATTGAAAGCACAGCTAATCCTCATCTTTGAAGGAACGCAGCACCAAAATACTTGTCATACACTGACATTTTAATGATTCTCACTCCTCAAACTGTCCCACCAGGCCTCTGTCCTTAACTCTTACACTGTTCTGCTCATGTCTTACGGAAGAAAAGATAATTAAATATCACACTAAGTCTTGAATTAGAGTTCTGTTGTGTACCACTTTCAGTTATCATACATTAAAGTAGGGAAGTCAGGTAATATTTGGCATGCTGTTACCTTCTGGAGAGAAAGTAGGTCTTCACATGCTTTCAGCTCTAAAAAACTCATTGAAATTAGGAGTAAAAAGTGAGATGAAGTATCTAAAGTAAGAATTTGTTGTTTTGGACACAGCATTCCTGGTGAAAACTCAAATGAATTGAACCATAAAAATACAATAATAGTTTGTGGGAATTTCATAAAAGCTAAATAGGTTTCCATGAAAATTTTTCAAATTATTGGGATTATTAAGGGAAACGTTATCCAGAGACCTTAAATATTAATCCAAATATAATACTGTCATATTCAAAACTTTTATTTCAAATAAATATACTGTTCAAATGAAGCATACAAGTCCCTTCTACTTCAGCAGTTATAGTAACCTGGACACACAAATAATGAAAACCATAATCAATTTTTCTATTTTACTTTCAATGTGTTTAAAAATCTCTAGAGTTCTCTTATGTGTCCTCCTGGTCTGAAATGTCTAAAGTTATTAAAGAAAGTTGGCTGCAATATTTGTTATTATTGATTATTTCAGGAGTTGGAATAGGCACTTAACTTCTGCTCATGAACAGCTAGATATGTGAGAGATTTGGTCCAAACTATGAAAGCAACAGCTTTGTTATATCTTTCTATCTGTTTCTTAACACCCACTTTTCATGATTTCTTTCCAGCTCACGAAACAATTTTTTTTTTTTGGTTAGAATCTCCTTCATTATATATATATTAAAAAAAA